>LQNS02278184.1:7657993-7669595 GCA_001587735.2 Parhyale hawaiensis | reverse complement strand
AGGTAGGGTTAAGTTAGGTAGGGTTAAGTTAGGTAGGGTTAAGTTAGGTAGGGTTAAGTTAGGTAGGGTTAAGTTAGGTAGGGTTAAGTTGGGTTGGGTTAAGTTGGATTGGGTTAAGTTGGATTGGGTTAAGTTGGGTTGGGTTAAGTTGGATTGGGTTAAGTTGGGTTGGGTTAAGTTGGGTTGGGTTGGGTTAAGTTGGGTTGGGTTAAGTTGGGTTGGGTTATGTTGGGTTGGGTTATGTTGGGTTGGTTAATAATAATATCATTTGTGCTTTCGCACGAAAGCAGGTGTTATGTAGCTGGTCTTAGACCACACGCTATTCGGCCGTCCTCTCCTGCCCGTCAAGGAGCTGCCCATACGGCTCACAATCGACAAATTCTTTGCTTCTCAAACGAATATTCAACACGCAGTCTGCAAGGAAATTCAATTTATATGTTACGTATTCCAGTTGTATTTTCCGGAGCAAGTTTAAAATTATCGTGCCCGTTCTTGCAACCAAGGGGCAGGTTCCACGTGCGTATCACAGATACAATCGAAATAAAGCGCTAATCCATGGAAGTAAGGGGGAGGGGGGCGGCTGTGCTATAGTCCTTTGAATTTCTTCCGTAAGAAAGCGAAGAAGCCATATCAGATGTGCCACAGACCCTACCCTATTCCATCGAATTTCTTCCTACCTAAAAGTGAAAACGTTGTGTCAAACAAGACAGAAACAAGACCGGTTCACAGACTTTAAGTATAATACTAAACGGCTGGTGGCCCGTTGGGTCATCGCGATCGACTTCGATTTCGCTAAAAAGGTGTATTTTAGCTGGGCGCAGACCACCCGCTATTCGGCCGTCCTCTTCTGCCCGTCAAAGAGCGGCCCGTTCGGTTTACTATAAACAGATTCTTTGCTTCTCTAACGAATATTTAACACCCAGGCTGTAAGCAAAGTCAAATTATTAGACGTTACGTATTTCAGTTGCATTGCCCATGGAACCGCTGAATTGATCATACCAGTTTTTGAGGCCCAGCTCAGTTTAACTTCCGTATGACAGATACAATCAAAATGAAGAGCTAATCCATGGAAAGAATGCTACTGCCAACCCCCCATACCTCTAATTTCTTCTCGTGTAATAGTGAAGAAGATGTGTCAAACAAGACACAAATAAACAAGACACAAACTAGACTGATTCACAGAGTTTTAGTATAATGTAGGTAGATGATCGGTTGACGTTCTCTGATCATATCAACTACATCTGTCTCAAGGTATCTCGCACGTGTGGGGTCATGAGAAAGTTATCGACTTTTGTCCCGGGATCAGTGTTACGTAAGCTCTAGTTTTCCTTGATCTATCCATACCTAGTGTATGCAGAGGAGGTTTGAGGAGCATCTGCAAAAACTCGACTTTGCAGGCTTTCTGTCGTACAAACATTATGTGTCAGATTTGTTGCTGGTAGGCCGCAGATACCATTACGTTGTCCTTACGCTACCACTGACCTCTTTCCCCTCCATTTAAGTACTTTGTTCTCGTGCGATTTTTCAAATACTTTGTCTTGGCGAGGAGCGCATTCTTTTTGGCTAGATTTAGTGAACAGGTGGGGCGGCACCATCACAATACGCGCTTTTCTTCTGGCGGGAATTTAAATGTCCCTGCAATTCGTAGGTCTAAATTATTTTCATCATTCAAATATTGTGCAGTAAAATACTGGAATGATACGCCGGAATACATAGAAGCAAGTGCATCACATCATTCGTACCAACGGCACCCAAAAAAACTATCTCGTTGAAACCCTTAAGTATACCCTGACATTTTTTTGGGAGCTCAATGTTTAGTGCTTTTTTAACATTGCTAGTTTGTAACAAATAGCTGGGATAATATTTTCTCATTCCCTTCACTCTATTCGTTTCCTCTTCTTTTAAAATCTATAACGCAGTTATCTTATGCAACTCAGTAGATGCACAAGCAGTCGCTGCTGTTTAATTGGAATAGCCCATTCTGTTGGGGAACGTGTTGGATCCGACGGGCTGTGGGCCGTGAGGCTATGTCACATGAGGCTGTGTCGCATGAGGCTGTGTCGCGTGAGGCTGTGTTAGTTAGGCTTGCCCATCTTAGGATGGGGGAGGCTAGGGCGCCGAAGGAACCCTGCACAGTAGGATTACATTGGCCTTAGCTAGGCCCTTAAGACGCCTTCTTTTGTGCCCACTTTGCTTCCTTCCGTTTTTTACTCCTACTGATCTTACGGTTTTGTATTGATATTCCTCATTCTTTCTGACGTTTCGCCCTCATGCGCGTTGATCATATATGGAAACCCGTCGGACAGGGGTTCCATATGTTTCCATGGTCATACTAAGTATGTCATGTCTTTTACTTTCTTTGTCTCTGTTTCTCCTTCTCTGTGAGGTATTTTTTATGTCGGAACCATGGACTTTAATGTACTCCATGTAGGCCTACTGAGCCAAATATGTATTGTCTATCCTAGGGCCTCTGAGTCCGTTAGCGAGTGTCGTACATACATATTTACTGGAAATTAGTAGGGAACCCTGCGTGACTGATATGTATTGTTTTTTTTTTTTTTTTTGTTCTTTTAATTAGCTTTATCCTTGCCCAAATAGCACAGCTATCCACTGGGCTTGGAAAACGAGGCCATTAGTAAATGTATTGTACTAATTACGTGCTCGTAGTTGGCTCTTTTTATACGAAAGCAAACTATATATTATTGTATTTCAAGTGTTTCCTCTTTTCCAAACTACTTATTATTATTATTATTATTATTATTATTATTATTATTTTATTATGTATTATTATATAACAATGAGTAAATGACCAAATTTTGGTAATGATCCGTTTTTGTTCGTTCGTTTGTCACTGTTTTTAATTTTCTGCTTGTTAGCACAATAGCTAAAAAAGTATTGAATAGATCTTTATGAAATTCATAGGGGTTGTTAGTAACGTTGAAAGACGTAAATGATTGAATTTTGGTACAGATCGGTTTCTTCGTGTGTATGTTTGACTCATGGCCCTCAGGGGTATATTCTAGCTTGCCCTATCCCTGCCACAATGTATTTGGGCATCACTCACTCGAGGTTCTCGAGTGCTTTATCTGCAGGAGATGTTGCAGCTTGCCGCAGTTCCTGTTGACGAGGTTAGCTTTGTAAAGTTAGGTAGCTTCTCTACTTCCACTTTCTGTCCCGTGAGGTGGGCTGTCGATCGAGATAGCCGACCTTGTACGCGGCACATCTCTATAGTCTCGCTCGTGTGGAAAGACACAAAAGGGGCCGACCACTTGAGTGTCGCCTACTCCTACTTGAGTGTCTCCTAGCTCATAGAGGGTCGGGGTGTAAGTCCCGGTGTCTCTTTGGGAATGGGCCTTTTGGTTCGTCTACTGCCGCCCATCTAATCTAATCTATACTTTGCGCCTTGTTTCCCTGCCCGTAGTAGCGCACGTGGCCACAACGCCTACCCAATATGCTGTATCTGAATACTGCACGAGTAGTTTCTCCGTTGAAACGCCTGAGTTGCGGCTACGGAGGTTAAACAAAATGTATAATAATATTGTTTGACTCAGGTTTCTCATAATTAGCGGTATAACTCAAAAAGTTATAAATGGATCTTCAAGGAAATTGCACAAGCTGTTATTACTATCAAAAGGAACAGATGATTAGATTTTGGAGTTTATACAAAGGAAATTATGGTTTCTGAGCCAATTTAAATTTTTCCCTACAGTTGCCTCGTTTGGCGGAGGCATGCGCTCTCACAGTGCTCTAGTTTTAGCATGTGTTAGCACTTATTTTTCGATTTGGGTCATGCCATAGGAGAGCTGTATGGATGTATTGACTCGTGAAATATTTATATATACTTGTTTGTTCGCAGGTAATTCGCTTGTTGGAATGAGTAACTTTCAAGTCTTTCAACCTAGACGACGTGCGTTAAATTTTCTGCAGGAACTGGATGGCAGAAAAGTTATTATCCGGCACTTCCAAGCCGTCGCCGAAGTTGGGGACATCCAGGAGCTTGACGCGCAGTTCCAGGCTGAAGAAGCTCGCCAGCTTAACCCTAACCGCCCTTCCCGCAACTATATTATTTTGTTCAATTTACCCAGGACTGCCGACGAAAGCACAATCAGGGAGATGTTCGGAAATTTTATTGTCGAGCAAGTCCAGTTTGTGTACAACAAGTTCACAGCCGAGTTTGAGAACGAGGCGTTTGTCACCATCTCAAATCAGGAAGAACATCTAGCAAGAGAGACGCTACTCAGCAAGAACTGCATAGAGCAGTCGGAGTATTTTAGTTCCCACGTAGCAATAGCGAACGCCCCTTACTATCACCCTACTTCTACAAGTATTTACTTCGCCTTTCTGACCACAAGGCCACAGAATATTTCCTACACATTTTTTGTTGTTGGAGATTTTTTATCTGAAGAAACGCAACTCGAAGTAATTGCCTGGGCTCATGCCCTTGAGCATCAAATAAATTGTTTACCAGGAGCTATTCAATACGATCAGTTGCATTGCAGACAGCCAAAACTGGTTCCTGCATCAACAACGTACGATTCCTTCGATTATGGGTCAGATGATCCCCAGAAATCCACCATCACCGTCCTCCACCAAATCGCCCTGCGCGAGGTGTTCCAAAATATGTCTCTCAAGGAGCTGATGAAGCTGAAACGAGTCTGCAAATTCTGGCATTTAGTCATCACTGATGAGCTCAGTGGCTACTCCAGTCTGGATTTCATTTCGACCGCCCCGAACTTCTGGAAGGATCTCGCAAAACAAAAATGTGACCCACACAGGGTCCATCAATGTGTCCTGATAACAGGTTTGATGGCCCACAACTGGGCAACATTGACCTATTTGGACCTGTTTCCGTTGCATGTTCCTGTCAACAGAACGATAGCTGTTGTAGGTCACTACGCACGCTCTTTGGAAACGTTTGTTGTGTTTCTGTCGCTCTACGAGGTCGGAACCATCTATAATTTGGAAGTTACTCAGCATATGTTCAGTTACGAATATTATGAGCATACAATCAATTACCACCGAGAAATGCATAACGACAAAGGTTATTTTTCCCGAATGCGAGATGAAATACTTAATGAGCCGTTTCGTTGTTTAGATATATTCAAATGCTTTGGGTCGCCGTACGCGGGGACCGGGTTGCAGAGTGTGGAAGGATTCTTCCGGTCGCGGATTGTTTACAAGCCGCTGGAGTCCAACGGGCTCAGTGTCACTGGCATCGCACTGTCCAGCAGATGTGGAGTCAAGTTGCCTCTTGAAGATTTTTTCATCAAAGTGGGTCAATGTCTCACGTTCAAGCGGATTTTGCAGAGTGGGTTAAAAATTACGTTTTCTTTGGTGAAACAAGCTTAGCTGTGAGAAGGTGCAGCTTTCTAAAAATAGGTGTGATAATTACTTCATAAAACGAGCATACAAGCCCACATGTTTGTTACAGCTTGCATGAAAGACTGACATTAGCACGGTGAACGTCATTTACTGTGATTTTCAGAGCCGATATAAGGAGCATGGAGAAAAAAATTGTCAACAATAAGCAGTGATTTTTATATATAATCAGAGAAGAGGTAGCAAGCCTGTTGCAACAGTTTATTAAATTAAGAAACTTTTTTTTATAAGTGAAGTAAGTTTGTAATGTTTTTCTTCAAATAATTGATTTCAAAAAAGTTCTCGTTTCCTTAATCATTGTTGATACTTCGGACGAGGTCCAGGCGACGTTACACACGCCGCCCATCTTGTGCAGTGGTGATGCTGCAGTCCGTGACCAGCGGGGTGGCTAACAGCGAGTTATCCCCACAGTTGACGCAGCCGGTTACAGCAGGTTTATCTGGCACTTTCAGTAAGCATGCGTCCAGTAAGTGTTCAAATTTCGCAGTCTCTGTATACCGGTATCATTTCGAATGTGATGAGGCATTTTGTTGAATAATCTCGGACCACGAAACTATTAGAATACTTTGTGGCTATCGCATCACCACCAGTTTTGATCGGAATGCGCACCTCACCAAGACGGTTCGAGTGTCTGGCCTGGATTCGCCCATTGACTTTGACAGTAATTCCTTTTCGAATTTTCCAAATATATATGATCGTAAAGCGCTCGAATCTCCTTTGAATTGAATACATTTGAAGTTGAGCCAGTCTTTCGTGATAGTTAAAATCTTTCATGCCTCGGATTTTGGCAGTAAACAATCTCAGAATAGCCTCAAGGCGCTCTAAGTCTTTCCGTTTGCTTGGCATCCAAAGAGGTGAGCAGTATTCAATCCTAGGCATTATCAGTTATTTCCATGAGGTGAGCATTGTGTCTTTCTCTCGTGAAGAGAAAGTTTGAGGCACCCATCCGCTCCACGTCTTGCCGTACGGTAACAACTCGAGTCACATGATCTTCAAAAGTGGCATTATCTTGTATTCTTACCCCAAGATTCCTTAAACTTTGCTTTCTCTCGATTTCGCTCCCATCTCTCGCTGTGTAGGACGTGGACTCAGTAAGGGAGAGGTTTTTTTTTTTCCGTATCGTAATAGTTCAAATTTTGATTCGTTGAAGGTAATGTTGCTAACCGAAATCCAGTGAAAGATATTGGTTAGGTCTAGTTTCACATTCCGTACGTCCGCCGGTGATTGTACCTCTGCTAATATCCGTGTGTCATCAGCGAACGATGAGGGAAAGGCAAATTTGCATTGGTGCCCCATATCACTTATCATGATAAGGAAGAGTATTGGACCAAGCACGGTGCCTTGTGGGACTCCACTGAGTACTGGCTGTCGTTTAGACACTTTATTATTTATAATTACACTATGGGTTCGGTTTGTCCTAAAAGCTTCGATCCATCCAAGACATTTTCCATGGATGCCCATGTTTAGTTTGAGTAACAGTATTCCATGGTCTATTTTATCTACTGCTTTGTCAAAATCTAAATATATTACGTCCATACATTTGCCTTGGCATAGTAGGTCGAGAATAGAGTCATATTGCTCAAGCAGTTGCGAGGTGGTTGAACGTTTATGGCAAAGTCATGTTGATTTGATGTAAGCAGCTTATTGCTTTGTAAATGATGTACCAGGTGTTTCCTTAAGACCCTTTCAAACGTCTTCACTACGTGGCTAGTTAGGGAGACAGGGCTATAGTTCGCTGGATCCATGCTATTTCCAGCTTTAGGAATGGGTGAAATAATCGCATGCTTGTAGGTGAGTGGAGTTACTCCATCATCCATTGATTTCCGCCACATAAGGTATAGGGGGTGAGAGATGCTTAGCTTGCACATCTTAAGGATTTTTGCTGGCACATCATCTGGTCCCGCTGCACTGTTGCCGCTAAGTTCATCAATGGCTAGTTCGAAGTCCGTTAGGTAGTTTGTAGTTAAATCAATTCTTGGGGTTTCAGGATTTAGAATTTCGTAACTAAAGACTTTTTGATATTGACGGCTTAGTGTTTCGCTCACTTCCTGGTCATCCTCTACAATCGATCCTGTGTCATTCACCAGCGGCCCGATTTTTGATTTTATCGAGGAATGGTGCGATGCATAGGCCAAAAAATATTTGCTATTGCTTTTAATTTTTTCATTCACTTTCTTTTCTTTTTCTTGTTTTTCTTCATCATGTAATCTTACAAGCTGATGTTCTATCTCATCTAGCTTCCTTTTGCACTCGGATTTGCGTTGTAGTAATTTCGTCGATTGCTGGCATTTGATAAGTTTTGCTCGTTTCTTAAGTAGTCTTTTACGGAATTTGTGATTTTTTTCTGTTGTCTATGGGAATAGCGTTCGCCAAGCTGAGTCGTTATTTCAACAAGATTTATGATCAGATAATGTTGCATCATGGATTTCAATATTCTTAATCAATTGTGCGTTATCTACGAAGAAAATATCTAAGACATTTTCATTTCTCGTAGGTGACGAGATTATTTGGGTCAGTGAATATTCTTCCATCTTGTGCACTAGAGAGAGAGAGGGCCTGATCTTTTTCATCACTAGTGACCGATGATGTTCTGGATAGTACGAAGCTTCCAGTTTCATCTGGCAAGTCTGTCGTTTGCCATTTTAAGAAGAGGAAGTTGAAATCACCAGTTACATTCAATTGATACTTACTCGGAACCTCTTTGCAATGTGTGTTGATAACTTGCAACATTTCGGCAAATTTTTCGGTGGTACATTTTGGTGGTCGATAGCACACCACGCACATCGATCTAAGTTTTTCAATATTAACAATAATACAATCACACATTCCATTAGAGAATTTTTGCTTTGTATGTAAACCAAGGTGATCTCTTACATATAATGCAACACCACCACACTTCCTATCTTCGCAGTCACTTCTATGCAATCCATAGTTTTCTATTTTGACTTCTGCATCGTTGACTGCATCATCTAGAAGGTCTCAGTAACGGCAATCAGTTTAGAACCTGCATCATTTATTATGTCCTTCAGCACCATATGTTTTCTGCAATTTTTCGTTAACAGGCCTCGTATGTTTATAACGTGAATTTTGCTACGTATTTCATCTTTATTTGATTTCAGTTCCTGTTGTTCATTCTGTTTTTGGCTGTTAGCGTTTTCAGTTGATGAGTTGTTCCAGGATCCTACCCCCATCGTTGGGTAGGATTTTCTACTTTTGTGGAATCCAAGGTGCTCTTTGCCCCCCCCCCCCTCCCCATGCTGCGTTTTCTGCGTATAAGTCTCCATGGACGACATTTTTTCGAACAGGGTTTGTAAAAAATGTTGCATGTTTTGTAAATCTCTCCTCACATCTTGATTGCACACTCTCTTATCACGGTTATTCGTGGTAATATCTCTTTCCACATTGTACTGGTGGTTATTTTCTCCGTACTTGTGAGTTTGTATGCAATTTGAGTTTTGCCATGGTCTCGCCGAATTTTCAACTCGTTCAGAGTTGGTGTGCCTATGATGGGCAGTGGGAGCCGCTCGAGTGGTTCATTTCAGATGTATTTCAGGACATGTGGTATCAAAACACGCACACAAATCGTCGCGAACGACAAAAGCACGGTCGGGGCACCAGGAACAGTGAGATGGTGGCCCTCATTTTTAGGTACATTCTTTCCCTCTCAGCTTGGTCTGTGTACGTCATAGAAAGCAGTACCGTTGCTACGGGACGGGCAGAATATTCCAGTAAATGAAGGGCTAGCAACATTAATACACCCCACCTTCTCCGGAGATGAGGGGGGTGGGGGGTCTCGGGTCATTTGTTCCTTCCGTCAAATTAGCGCCATAGTTCGTAACCCGAGGGCGACTGCGACTACACTTACTCATCTGGGGCCAGTGGGCCTATACCCGCAGTACAAACCAGTGCATGTGGGTTTCCCAGGTGAGGGTGTGGCCTAAGTTGACTTTACCTTTATCTGCAGAGTGGTTCGTATGATAGTCTTATAATATTATCAGAGCTCGTAATTGGCCTAGTTTTAGTATTACCATCCAAACTTCAAAGTAATAATTTTAGTGCACTAGTTTCCTCCAGATTTAACTGATGTCCAGAACTTTGCTGGAAACAGTTGCTTAATTTCAGACAATAAGAATAAGGGCAACATTTAATTAAGTCTTTGAGCAAATGCGCAGCTGTGATTACACGGCAACAGCAGAACTTTCGAACATTTCTACGGTTTCCTGAAGGTCAACTGACGTAAAATCAACTTTATCTCACAAACCAACTGGGAAATCCACATGCACTGGCTCGTGCTAAAGACAGATGTCGTCTTGGCTTCACGAAATGTACGACTGCAGTCGACCACAGATGATTGTCAGAACTATGGCTTCAGAGACGGAAGACCCCTGACACCTGCGTTCCCTGACCGGCCCCATTTCTGGTTAGGGTCAGTAACCCCGTAAATTAAGTGGAGATGACAGAATCTAGCACCGTAATCCTAATTATCGTTAACATTTACATGCCAGGCATGAAAACAATTTGGGTGCTCGAGCAGCACTTTAGCTTCTCGCCATGGCGAGTGAAAAACCTGGGGACCCGCGTTCATGAACCAAGACTTGAGAACGATTATGTATCAGGTGAGACATGCTCGGAAGCAGAGGAATGTAAGGACTATATAAATCAGCATGTATACTACCATGGATAATATGAGAAAATCAGCGAAGCGACACTGCAAGTGGACGACTGGAATCGCATTTCCTTGAACAACAAAAGAGGGTGCAACGAAAACAGGAATATGGTGCACTTTAGCTGTCATTTTATCCATTCCCACAAAGCAGCCGAGACTCGATCATTCCGAGCTTCTATGAGACATTGGCAACATGGTAACTGCAATTTCTAAACTGGGACTTATTAGGCAGCAAAGCATGGTGCGCACGGTGAATGCGATACGACTTAGTTAATGATTGTCAATCGGTTTCGGTCACGTATGTGACCTATGAGAATAGATGATGGTGTCTATCTCTCTGGAGATTCTTGGTATCTTCTCTAACGAAAGTTTAGGTTTGTATCCCATATTACACAGTCACGTGCTTCAAGTAACACTGGCTTTCTGCAGAAAAAGAATGCTGTGCTCAGTGACATGAATGTAGTTACCTCCGCCAAGGAGGTTATGTTTTCGTCGTGTTTGTCTCTCTATCAGTCTGTCACCAAGATAACTCAAAAAGTTCAGAACCGATTTGAACGAAATTTACAGGGACTGTTAAGTATGTTAGGAGGAACAGATGATCAACTTTTGGTGAAGATATGTCCATCCGTTTGTTTGTTTGCCTCATTTTTCTTAATGCCCTAACTCAAAAAGTTATGAATAGAATTTTATGAAATTAACATGACTTGTTAGGTATATAACAAAGAGTAAATGATCAAACTTTGGTAAAGATCCGTTTGTTCGTTCGTTTGTCACTGTTTTAATTTTATGCTTGTTTGCACAATAACTTAAAAATAATTAATGGATCTTTATAAAATTTATCGGGGTTGTTAGTAACATTAAACGACATAAATGATGAAATTTTGGCGCAGATCGGTTTGTTCGGTTGTATGTATGACTCATGTTTCTCATAACGGTTGCTAGCAGTATAACTCAAAAAGTCATGAATGGATTTTCATAAAAAATTGCACAAGCTGTTATTACTATCAAAAGGTACAAACGATTAGATTTTGGAGTTCATATAAAAAATTATGGTTTCAGAGCCAATTTGAATTTTTTGCTACCGTTTTCTCGCTTGTCGGAAGCAAACGCTCTCAGAGTGCTCTAGTTGGTAAATACTTTTATGCATTCTTACTGCCATTGTTGAACTTTTGCTCACCAGTCTGGGCGTCGGCTGCAGCCACTAAATTGCGTCTGCTCGACCGGTTTGTTAGCGCAGCCAGCCGGCTGCGTGCTGAGAGTAATCTTGTGAATCTCTTCATAGTTGGAAAGTGGCCAGCATATGTATATTTTTGAAAGGAACTGAACTAGCCTGCTCATGACCCGTCGGGTTACCATTGCCATCTACCTTGCTTCTAATAAAATATGTATTTACATTTCAACAGAAAAGAAGCAGTAAATAGGGTTTATCAGAGTCAATAATGCCCGAGTGGGGCGAAGACAAAACATCATTGCGCCACCGAAATCCAACTATCGGGATATGAAACACTGGGAAGTTCAACTTAAGTTTATTGAAAACCCTTAAAACTATACAATACT
>LQNS02278184.1:7522728-7543122 GCA_001587735.2 Parhyale hawaiensis | reverse complement strand
GGTGATTGTGACTGTTTGCTAGATTGAATTCTAGAATTGTAGTTTCGTTATTTCTATGCCAGTTCGGTATCTAAAATGCATGAAACATTCCTGCTTCACCTATGCATTGACTAAGCAATAAAAATCATGAAAAATCCATTTCCACCTTATTTTCTGCGTAAATACGGTAAACGTATATATATATTTATTTCAACAGCGTTTCTTGTTTGTTTAAAGAATTATCGGTAATTCATATAGTTATCAGTAATTACGATGATCATGATCTCGGCGAGTCTGATCAAGAATATGGCCACAAGAAGACGCCGTAGCAGTAGTCTTGATTATGTACCATGGGAAGAGAACATCGCACACGAAGGTAAAAGCAGGAACAAACAAAGGAGATACCGCAGTGGTCGTACATTCTGGGCCGCACTACGCTCCACTGTTAGGCCTACGTCTGGCAGCAGCATGCGCTGCCATCGAAAACACTTACTGGATCGTTGGTATACAGGGTGGTCGTACTTTCTGGGCCGCACTACGCCCCACTGTTAGGCCTACGTCTGGCAGCAGCATGCGCTGCCATCGAAAACACTTACTAGATCGTTGGTATACAGGGTGGTCGTACATTCTGGGCCGCACTACGCTCCACTGTTAGACCTACGTCTGGCAGCAGCATGCGCTGCCATCGTAAACACTTACTAGATCGTTGGTATACAGGGTGGTCGTACTTTCTGGGCCGCACTACGCCCCACTGTTAGGCCTACGTCTGGCAGCAGCATGCGCTGCCATCGTAAACACTTACTAGATCGTTGGTATACAGGGTGGTCGTACTTTCTGGGCCGCACTACGCTCCACTGTTAGGCCTACGTCTGGCAGCAGCATGCGCTGCCATCGTAAACACTTACTAGATCGTTGGTATACAGGGTGGTCGTACTTTCTGGGCCGCACTACGCTCCACTGTTAGGCCTACGTGTGGCAGCAGCATGCGCTGCCATCGTAAACAATTACTATGTAGATCGTTGGTATCCAGGGAAGGTACTAATGAAGTTAGGAAGGAGGGGGGGCTGGATTTTTTTCGGACTCGAAAGCTAAGGACACAGCTTCCGGCCTGACACCTCGAGGGAGGGGGAGCGCTTAGCATGGACCATCCTATGTTATGGGGAGCAGTGCCCCTTGGTACTTTGTAGTTTATACCTTACCCAATAATTTGGCCTCCGAGACAAATGTGTTTCGTGTCCACTTTGGTATCTCCTGTTTTATGTGACTGTTGATGATTTCTCATATTTTTCGTCGCAATTGTTTCCCGACTTACCGATCCCATTCGCGTTGATTTTGGGTGGAACACCTCCGTGCATGGGTTACCTCGCTTCTATCGACATGCAGTGGGCATCGCAGCTATGCTTGTACATTTCTTTTTTAGTACTACATTCATGTTCATGTTCAATTGCAAGATGCTACTGTAAATAGTTGCTCAAGAAGTCCAGTTCACAAAATGCAGCGTTTGTTTTGCAATTTATTGGTAAAACGTGTTACGACTTTTCCATTTTGTAGAGGTGAACATTTTCACTGTGCAACACTGTTGCATGCGCCATAAAGTGCACCCACCGGTCCAACGGCAGTCAACGACGCTTCAGTGTCGCGGTGACGATGGCCGTGTGAGGATATGATTGCGTCAACTCATATATTAATACCTTGCCCCAAGGAGATTATGTTTTTATCATGTTTGTCTATCTGTTTGTTTGTCTGTCACCAAGATTACTCAAAAAGGTGCGAACGGATATTTACAAAATCTACAGGGATTGTTAGGCTTGTTGAGAGTAACAAATCTGTTTGTTTGTTTGTTTGTTTGTTTGTTTACCTTACTCTTTTTTCCTAATGCCATATTTTGAAAAGTTAGTGACGGATTTTTACGAAAGTCACATAAGTTGTTGTTGTTAGGTATTTTACAGGAAGTAAATAACCAATTTTTTGTGATGATCTGTTTGTTTGTTCGTTCGTGTGTTTATCACCCGCGAACGAAGTGAGAGAGGTGATAATGTTTTCGTTGAAGATTTAAGTATATTTGTATATATATTTGAAAAGATAGATACAAATTGGGAGCAACCGTCCTTTTCTGCAGGTTTGGCTAAAAACAACGCCATATTTATCGCTAATAATGCGTTTATTAATCCGTTGCAGCAGGCGGGTCATGTTGTCAACATGACCCGCCTACTAGAACGGCTTCATAAACGCTTAATTAACCCTAAATCTGGTGTTATTTCTTACCAAGCACATATATATATATATATATATATATATATACCTTTATATTTGTCTCTCCACTCAAAAACAGGTAGAAGGAGTTGAGCAATCTTCAAAATTTTTGTAGCGAGTTTGGTGGGTTGACCTAGATGTGATCCATACAAAAAACTAGATCTAGCTGGCTAAAAATTAAGGCGTTGAATTTTCTCCACTGCGGCAGATCGTCTCACGCCACGGACCGCTCGCATGGAGCTTGCCTTGTTTCTTATGTTATTATTGAAGAGCGAATCCCCTAGCATGGGGCTGTGCTCTAACCCTGTTCATCACAAGTGACTCCGTTGAATTTGCCCCTACCGCGGGTGATGGTCTTGCGCCACTGAGGCGTTCTAGCTGTCACTGTGCTTGATTTTATGTTTGCTAGCACATAACTCAAAAGTTATCATCAATGGATCATTACGAAATTTACAGGATTTGCTTGTAATTCTGAGAGACATAAATGAATATATTTTAGTACAAATCGGCTTGTCCGTGTGTGTGTTCGACTTATCTCTGTCATAAGATTTGTTTGCAGCATAATGCAAAATTTTATAAACGGATCTTCACGAAAATTTCAGAAACTGTTAATACTATCGAAAGGCATCGAGGATTAGATTTTGTGTTGATACAAAGAAATTCACGATTTCGAAACTATAATTAATTTTTCGTTACCGTTGCCTTGCTCGACGGAGGTACGCACTCTCAGAGTGCTATCTAGTTTATTTTTAGGATCTTCTCTTTCAGCTCCAGTCTGATTTTTGTCCGATGATAAAAAAAAGAATATGTTGAATTTATGCGAAAGATTGTTTTACAAGAATTTCACCAATGGACTCTTAAATTTTATAGCGCATTCCTTAAAGTAAACTTTCAGTAAGGAAATAATCTCAGTTCTGTATTTTCATAAGTTCATATGGTCGACCCTCTGTCGCAGACAAAATATTTGCTATGGGGAGACTATTTGATGTGACAAATGAATCCGTCCCAATGCCGGTTAATCTGGAAACTATATAGGTTTCAGTTTTGCTGCAAATCTTGGCTTCCTTCCAGTTATCTTACCGGGTGTACCGACTAGGGAATATGTTTTCTAGAAGGAGTATAATAATTTGTCACTCTACAGGAAATGAGAATTCAAAATGCCTTTTAGGTAATTTTATTTGAGAATAAATTTTCTCCTGAAAGGACTATATTAATTTGCCACTCTACAGGAAACGAGAATTCAAAATATATTTTAGGTAGTTTTATTTGAGAATGAATTTTCTCCTAAAAGGACTATATTAATTTGTCACTCTACAGGAAACGAGAATTCAAAATATATTTTAGGTAATTTTATTTGAGAATGAATTTTTTCCTAAAAGTTCTATATTAATTTGTCACACTACAGGAAATGAGAATTCAAAATATCTTTTGGGTAATATTATTTTAGAACGAATTTTCTCCAATTTGAAGACATCGTACTCGACGTGACCACTTTCAACCGTAACTGCTGCTCGATGATGCTTCAAAAATTTAGGAACCGAGGTACGCAGCCGGGAGTCGTTTCAGCCATGGAATGATTCAACACGGAGAGACACTTGACGCCAATATTGCCTCCGATGCGTGTGGAAGCCCAAAAGCACTTCCAAACCCGCCTATGTACTCTGACCTTGGAGGAGCTTCGCAAACGTCATGATGGGCCTATGTGCTTGTGCACTATCGTCTCTCAGGACGATTTTGCGTTCACGTAAGCTTTCCTGCCAGCGCCACCACTAAAATAAACACTACCTAGGCTAACCTAACCTACCCTTACTTAACTTAACCTAACCTCCTTACCTAACCTCCTTACCTAACCTTCTAACCTAACCTTATCTAGCCCAACCTAACCTAACCCAATCTAACCTTTCTAATCTTACCTAACCTTACCTAACGTTACCTAATCTGACCTAACCTTACCCACCTCACCTAAACTTACCTAACCTAACATAACCTAACCTAACTTAATTAGCGATACAGCGAGCAGCGCGGGGCACCAACTTGCACGCCGCTCGCACGCTCACAGTCTGCGTACACAAACACACACACATCTCCGTCGTGAGAGATGATAGCGCGACCTGGATGGTGCGTCAGCAGTTTGCATTTCTTATCGATAGAGGTGTTTGGGGCCCTCATCTTTGCCCGATTTCAACCCAATAGATTTTCCACTTTTTACTAACCTGGATTAGATTATCGGCAGTAGGAGGATCATCGGGCCCATTCCAAGAGAACTGAGGAGACTTTCTTCCCGGCCCTCTATATGATAATGCCATGAAGTCTGTATCATTTAGATATCTGAGGAAAAAAACTCAGCCAATGTGAGGGATTTGCATGCACGATTGTTGCTACAGATCTGCGGAGCTTGGAGACTTCAAGTTTGTGTGGGCATAAGCATAAAGATTATAGATAAAGGGGGCTCCAAAGCGTTGGCTGGAGAGTGGTTGCAACTATTGGAGCACGTGTTCATAGCTGAATAGGGTGTCTCTTCCAATGTTTGTCAAGATGATTTTTTAATGCAGTGACCGTCTTCACACCGACAACTTCTGAGGGGAGTCTATTCCAGATATACTCTATGAAATACTGAAAGAAATACTTGCTGAAGGGGGCTCTTCGAACTTTGTGTTGAGTTTTTGACCGTTATTTCGCAGGCAATCATTAACTTCTCTCTTAATAAGTTGCGCTATAGCTACACAGTTAGCTCGATTCAAATATTGAAATGCTTCTATTAGTTGCCCCCTATCCTGAGTCGTCTTTGCTCGAAAAATCAGGCCCACTTCCCGTTGGCTACACTCGTGTGGCTTGTTCTGCAACTGAATTATCAATTTTGTAGCTCTGCGCTAGATTCTTCTTTTGTTATCAAAACCTTCGCACAGATGTGGCGACCCGAGGCTAAGACTTCTGAAAAAGCACACAAAAACCTGGATGGCCTCAAGCGAGCTCTTCTTCGTGCATAGGCTGAAATCGACAGGATACTGCGCTTGCCTCGATTACTCCCTTTTTTTAAAATTTTCTTTGAGCAGTAGCGTCTGACTATGACTCTCAAGGCCGTAGGTTCGAACCTCGCTCCCAGCAATGCAAGATCTTCGCGCGCTTGATGTGATCACGCAGCATCCGGTTTGCATACTGCTCCGGGTTTACTGACCTTCCCCAGCAATGGGGAGGATTGGGGGTCGCAGATATCGTCGACTGGAGTCTTCCGCCACTGGCGCCATAGCTCTAGACATCTGTGGTCGACTGCAGCCGTATACTCCTCTGGGGCCTGTTGGTCTATAACTGCAGCACAAGATAGTGCATGCGGGATTCCCAGTTGGGGCTACGGTCAAGTAGATTTTAACATTGGTAGTTAAGGATATAGTTGGGCACGTCGAATAGAACCTTGGTATAGATTAGAGAGAAATATTCATCAAAATGCTGGGAGAATTTTGCATTACCAATTTCCTTAAGGTGGCAAATTAAAATATGCTCCGTAGCAAGATATATTTCCTACCTGGTGGAGCAGCGCACAAGCATTGCAACTGAGTTCAGTTCATTCAGAACTATTGAATGAATACCTTCCTACGGGGAGAAATAAAAGTGTTTTCTTTCTTATAGCGTTCTACGCAAGAAAACGATCACTTAAAAGATACTGTAGTTATCAGTAATATTGCACTTATTTACTCACCCGTAAGACTGATGGTGTCAGGGGCACGGTCGATTCATTCCCCCTGAATTGTATAAGACCTCTGATCAGGGATTGACTACGGTACTCAATTGACCTGGAAGTATCATGTCAACCAGATATACACTCCCTGGTCCTTCTTGTACCTAATGGACAATAAAAAACTTTCTTACCTGAGAGTACCCCCCTGGCCCAGACCTTCTGACATCGAATTTTTTTTTTTTTTTTTTTTTACGAAGGGACCATACTTGGCCGGCCCATATTTTCAGCCATTCGCCTGCATAAAAAAAAGGGATGACACGGCGCGGTTCGTCGATCGCTCCTTGCTCGTTATAAATTAAGGGCAAAATGAGGCCAGCAGATGCTGGCCTCTCGCCATGCGTCGGAAAGTCTTGCTAAGGAAAAAATTCTTTTCCAAACTCATTGCACGTCTTGAATTCTTACAAAGTTTAATATTTACCTCCGCCAAGGAGCAAGGAGGTTATATTTTCGTCGATTTTGTCTGTCTGTCTGTTACTCTTTCTGTCATCAAGATAACTCAAAAAGTTATGTACGGCATTTAATGAAACTTACAGGGATTGTTAGGGATGTTAGGAGAAACAGATGATTAACTTTTAGTGAAGAACT
Organism: Parhyale hawaiensis; assembly: GCA_001587735.2. Taxonomy (NCBI): domain Eukaryota; kingdom Metazoa; phylum Arthropoda; class Malacostraca; order Amphipoda; family Hyalidae; genus Parhyale; species Parhyale hawaiensis. The sequence continues at coordinate 7,536,572 of LQNS02278184.1, read as the reverse complement.
CTCTATCCGTATGTTTGTCTGCCTCATTTTTAGCACCATAACGTAAAATCTAAGTGACGACTTTCAGGAAATTAACGTGAGTTGTTGGGTATATTAAAATGAATAAATTATCAATTTTTTGCAGTAATCTGTTTGTTTCTTTGTTCGCTCATTAGTTTGTCGCTGTGCTTGGTATTATGTTTGTTAGCGTCATAACTCAAGAAGTTAGGGATGGATCGTTATGAAATTTACAGGAGTTGTCCAAAATGTTAAAATACATAACCGATTACATTTTATGAATGATCTGTTGATCTGTTTGTGTGTTTGACTTATGTTTGCTGGCACCATGATTTAAAAAGTTATGAACGAATCTCTAAGAAAATTTCAGAAGCTGTAAATATTGTTAAAAGACAAAAATGAAAATATTTTGGTGTTGATACAAAAAATCTTAACTTTTAGAGCGACTTTGATTTTTTATTTACCGTTGCCTTGTTTGGCAGAGATATACGCTCTGAGAGTGCACAACTATAGTTTTCGCTGGCCGTCTTACACAGTTTTTCGCTAATAATTCTCTAACAAATTGTCGGATCACTATGGTATTTCAAAACAAAGCCTATCACACCCCTACCTAGTTTATGGCCCACATAGCATATTGCTATATGTGTTTACAGAGGAGTTTACTCGCGTATATTAAGCCTATATTAAGCTGAAGCCAGGAAGTCGCTTCAACACATTCGAACTACGCCCAACTTGAAGCGTGTTGCAATCAGGCTTTCTGTGTCACCTGTGCTACACCGGCCTCCAATGCGACACAGGTTGGGTAACACCGACGACAACCTTCCCAAATTTTAGGCCATTTTATGGGTAACACTGCCTTCAAGTTTACGAACATTAACTGTGATTCTCGAAAATTAGTATTGCAAAATGTATGAATGCCATACATTGCTTGAATTCTAGCATGTGAAACACTTTTGTGTAGTTTTCTTAACTTTTTATACTAACATGGTCTCCAAACGTACAAATAATTTGCGTAAAGCATTTTGACCGTGTAGGGAGCGGTTGCGTGACTGCGCAAAAGATTGTGTGATTTCAAAACGGTCTCAGTACAGGATTGCGCAACCCAACCGCACTTGTCTGAGTGCAGGATTGGGCAACCCAACCGCACTTCTCTGAGTGCAGGATTGCGCAACCCAACCGCACTTGTCTGAGTGCAGGATTGCGCAACCCAACCGCACTTGTCTGAGTGCAGGATTTCGCAACTCAACCGCACTTGTCTGAGTTCTCCCCCAAAATATATGGCGAGGGCTGGTGTAGTGATCTTCTCTGTATAATATCCAAGCTATGTCTTCGAAAAACACCGAAGACGAGCGAAAGTTTTATTAGAGTTCATCTAGGATTAGGAATATAGGTCATTACCAGCATTATGGTGCCTTACTAACAGTGAGTAAAGTAACAGAAACAAGAAAACCGAACAATGCGAAAAGATGTTTGGAAAGTACGAGGAAAAATTTCTAGACGGCGGAGACAAAGATGTCATAAGAAAATTAATTCACTTGGAACAAATTCCAAGAGGAAATAAAAGAAATGATTGACTCAGCCAAAAGTGTAGTTGGAGCTGAGATGAAGTTAAAAGTTGCGCAAAATGATAGTATAGTCTGTACCATTCCTCAAATAATTTTTGCAATCATTTGCGCAAAATTATTGTACAGTCTGTACCATTCCTCAAATAATTTGTTCAATCATGTTGCGCAAAATGATTGTACAGTCTGTACCATTCCTCAAATAATTTGTGCAATGATGTTGCGCAAATTATTTGTGCAATGATGTTGCGCAAATTATTTGTATGATTAGGAGGGCCATAAAAGAAAAGTTAAAATAAGGCTCCGCCAGAAATGTATAGGTTTAAGCTTGCCGAAAATTCTGCAACTCTTTTTTGGAAAGCTGAGAGATCGCAAGTCGCATTCACTGCTACACGTGCAACATTGTGAGGGCAACACCGACCTCTGATTGTAACACGCCCAAAATTGTACGTTTATGAGCTGGGTAACTCTGGCTTTGCTTACAACCATTGACTTCGATACTTAAAAATTGGTATTAAAATGCGTATGACTGCCATACAGTATATTGCTCGAGTTAATGCATCTGAAGCACTTCTGCGGTTTTTTCTTTTTCATTGTTTTACCCTAAAATGCAGCCATAATAAGGCTCCGCTGGAAATGTTTAGGTACGAGTTTTCTGCAAATTCCGCAACGCTTCTTGGGGGCGCTGAGATCGCACGTCGCATTCACTGCTACTCGGGGTGACACCGGGTAACACTGGGAGGGGGGTAACACCATCGTGTGAGTGCAACATGTCTCTGGCAGAAAACGAGTTATTCAAAGAAAACTGTTTTTCCCATTTTCTTTGAACAATTAAACAATTGGGGGTAGTTCGCATGTGTTGAAGCGACTTCCTGGCTTCAGCTTAACATAGTGGAGCATGGTAGAGTTTTCGGTGGTCTTATGCCATTCGAGATTTTCTTTTGAAGTTTGGTTCCGTGGCCGAACATACGATAAACTATTTCATTGACTACTCACAAGAGGTCGAGAGAAAAGTGGCTGTATTGGGAACAGCACGTGCATCTGCGCTTGAGTAGCTGTCTCTCTGCGCCGTTGTTCTTGCTGTGGTGGGCTGGGCCGTCCACACGATTCGGAAGGGACTTGATACGTTGAAGTGGGCATTCCACAGCAGCGCCGCGCGTATGTATATGCAGACTCCAGGGAACAATTAAATTGATATACATATATTTTTTTACTCGTTCGCAGGTAATTTGCTTATTGGCCTGCGCTACCTTCAGTTCTTCTATCCTGGACGACGTGTGGCAAGTTTTCTGCAAGAAATGGATGGCAGAAAGTTTCGAAAATCAAGAGACACCCGACGATCAGAAGACATCCTCGATTGTGGGGAGGTCCAAGAGTTTGACGCTCAGAGCCAAGCGAGAGAAGTGTACCAGCTTAACCCTAACCTCCCTTCCTGCAAGTTTATTATTATGTTCAATTTACCCAGGACTGCTGACGAAGTCACAGTCAGGGAGATGCTCGGTGATGTCGTTGTGGAGCAAGTCCAGTTTGTATATAACAAGTTCACGGCCGAGTGTGAGAACATGGCGTTAGTCATAATCGGAGATGGACAAGAACATTTAGCAAGGGAGACCCTTCTCAGCAATAGCTGCATAGAGCAGTCTGAGTATTTGAGTGGTCATGTAGCTATACTGAATGCCCCTTACTATCATCCCACCTCTACAAGTATTTACTTCGCCTTTATGACCGAAAAGCCTGAAAACTTTAACAATAGCCTTCCCGTTAGGACAGATATTTTAGCAGAAGAAGAACTACCTGCTATTAAATCCTGGGCCCATGCTGAGGAATATTTCACGTATTGTTCACCAACAGATATTGTTTACAGAAACATGCGTTGCAGACAGCCAAAGCTGGTTCCTGTGTCAAAAATAATCAGCAACTTTGATTATGGGTCAGAAGATCCGAAGACATCCTCCATCACCGTCCTCCACCAAGTCGCTCTGCACGAGGTGTTTCAAAATATGTCTGTCAAGGAGCTGGTGAAGCTGAAGAAAGTCTGCAAGTTCTGGCACTTGGTAATCAGTGGAATGTTTAGTGTCTACACTAGTCTGGATTTCAGCTCTACAACTCCGAGCTTGTGGAAGGATCTCGCTCAGATAAACGATGATCCACGATGGGTCCCTCAGAGTGTCCTGTTAACAGGCTTGATGGCCCACAACTGGGCTTCATTAACCTATTTGGACCTGTTTCCGTTGCATGTTCCTGTCAACAGAACGATAGCTGTTGTGGGTCACTACGCGCGCTCTTTGGAAACGTTTGCAATGTTTGTGTCACTCAAGGAGCTCAACGAAGTAGGAACCTTGTATCAGTTTGAAGTTACTATGCAAAAGTTGCATCTCGATTTACCTGAGCATATGATAAATCTTCGGGGAATGTGGAGGGACTTCCAGGCTCAATTTTCCCGATGGCAAAATGCAGTACTTAGTACGCCTGTTTATTGCTCTGCTATTTTTGAACTCTACGGGTCGCCGTACGCGGGGACCGGGTTGCAGAGTGTGGAAGGATTCTTCCGGTCTCGGATTGTTTACAAGCCGCTGGAGTCCAACGGACTCAGTGTCACTGGCATCGCACTGTCCAGTGGATGTGGAATCGAGTTGCCCTTCGAAGATTTTTTCATCAAAGCTGGTCAATGCCTCACTTTGAAGAGGATTTTGCAGGGCGGGTTCAAAATTACGTTTTCTTTGGCAAAACAAACAAGGCGACGGAAGAGGAGCTTTTGGGAAATTGGCATCTGATATCATATTCATGAAGTTTGCATGAATGGGTCCTTTTATTGGCTGAATGAATTAAGCACGAACGATTGTTCATACAGTGACGCATCATTGAAGGGACCGTCTGGAGGCAGACCCTAAAAATTGTCAAAATTTATTTTTCATCCCTAATCAGTAGCAATAAATCAGATATACTCGGAGGAAAAGTTTTAGGCAGCCAGTGTAACCCTAAGTGGGTAGAATAGGGGCCTGGGGGATCAGGGGGGGGGGAGTTTTTTGTAACACTTGAATTTTTACTACAGAAAATTTTTTATTTTCTTGATGAAACTTGGCAGAAAAGTGCAAAATCGAAAATGGATGTGGTTTGTACTTATGTACTTTCCAAGTTTCACCATAGAAAACGAGTTATTCAGAGAAAACGGAGAAACTGTTTCTTCGAATAACTCGTTTTCAATGGCTGAAATGGGAAAAAGTATGTGGTTAAAAGCTCTTCTTTTCCAATTTTACATATGTATACCGAGTTTCATTCAAATCGGTAGGAACATAAATAAAAATTTTCTCTCAGCCTTATTTTTAAATTTCATATAAATTCCCGCCAAATGGTTCAATTCTGTCATTTCATTTTTGTTCCAACTTGAATGAAACTTGGTACACATGTAAAATTCAAAAAGGAGAGCTTTTCACTCATATAATTTTTCCCATTTTCGCCATAGAAAACGAGTAATTCGAAGAAAACGATTTTTTAAAAGGAAAATGGTTTTTATTGAATAACCCGTTTTCTATGGCGAAAATTGGAAAAATACATGAGTACAATCCACATTCTTTTTTGGTTTTACATACTTGTGCCAATTTTCATTCAAATCGGTACATAAATAAAAAGATTTCATTACAGTCGTGTTTTCGAATGTCACCATAAAAAGTTTTCAGCAAAAGGGATTAAATTTAAGGTTTTTTATGAACCGATTTGAACGAAATTCTCTCAATATGATTGTACATCTATGTATCGTACGCCTTGACAGAAGGCAAAGTCATGTCAATGTAACATAAAATCTGGTTGCTATCTGACGTAGGTACCATGTATATTTTAGTAGCGTATGCGTTCCAGTGAATACCTCAAACCTAAGTTATTGATCTTCAGTTGAAAGGCATTTGGTGAATGATGCACCGAATGCCATGATTTTTTATATCAAAGGGAAATAAATTCATAACAATTCTATGGATTCATTTTTTAAAAAATTTGGTTGAAAAATTGTGAAAAGTGATTTTCAAAAAAGTGACCAATATACATAATTCGAAAACTAAAGGTATATTTTACAATCTAAATCCATATGATTGTTGGCAACCATCAATAGTATATCTGTACCAAATTTATTGAAATTGAGTGAAAAATGAAGGCGCGGCGTAAAAATCAATTTAAAAAAACGGTTGACAATTTTTTTTCGATGATTTTTGACATTATTTCTATACGAAAGTGTCTTTTACATCATATAAATCAAGTTTCAGTTGATGAAACAAATGAAAATAGATGAAAAAAACAAAATAAATGATTTTTGGATTTTGCCCATTAGGCCCCCCATCATTGAAAATATTCCTATTAACACTAATCCTAACATTCAATATATTATTTTCATTTGAGTTATGACTTCTCAGGGAGCTTCTCTAATTACCTCCTCCAAGGAGGTCACTCTAATTAGGTACCTGCTCCAAAGAGGTTATATTTTCTTCGGGTTTGTATGTTATTCTCTTCATCTGTCTGTCGCCAAGATAACTCATAAAGTTATAGACGGATTTTGACGAAACTTACATGCATTGTTAGGTGTATTCGGAGGAACAGGTGACTAACTTTTTGTGAAGATCTGTCCATCCATTTGTTTGTTTGTTTATTTGTCTCCCTACTTTTTGTTAGTATCATAACTAAAAAAGTAATTGACGGATTTTCATGAAATGTACATGAGCTGGTGGGTATATTACCAAGAGTAAATGATCGAATATTTGTGATGGTCGTTTGTCGCTGTGTTTGATTATATGTTTGTTAGAGCAATAACTCAAAAAATTCTGAATGGATATTATATGAAATTTTTAGGAATTATTAGTAATGTTAAAAGATCCAATTGATTAAATTTTGGCGATGATCGGTTGGTCCGTTAGTGTGCTTGACCGATGTTTGTTAAAATGTTTGTTCGCAGCATGACTCAAAGAGTTATGAACGGATCTCTAAAAAAATTACAGACACTGATAATTCCATCAGAAGGCACAAGTAATCAGATTTTGGTGCTGATATAAACAAATCATGTTTTCACAGCCGACTTGAACTTTTCATTACTGCTGCCTTGCTTGGCGGAGGTATGTATTCTTAGAGTCCTGTCATATTGTAAATGCTGCCATACATGTTGGAAATCTTGATTTTTGAAGTTTGTTTATACAGTTCTCAAAACTTTAGTTTTTTAATCAAAGATTGTTGAAGTTGTTGGTGATATGATTTAATGGTCTGCGACGACTGTCTGAAGCACAGCAATATTTGTCAACAGTTGGTCAATCATATAAGACGAAGGTAACGTTAAAAATGCAAATGGACATTCTCGAATGTGAATGACGACTGTCATTTTTTTCTTTTTTCCAAATGAAATTTTATCTTAGTCTTTTGAGGAGATCGGAGCCACTAACCGATCATTCGATTTGTTACATCTGAAAGACCACACACTCCCCTGGGAAACCAACATGCACTGGTTTGTGCTGCGGGTATAGGCCAACTGGCCCCAGATGAGTAAGTGTAGTTGCAGTCGCCCTGGGGTCACCAAGAACTATGGCGCCAATTTGATGGAAGGAACAAAGATTTATTTAGCCTTCAACAACATTAAACTATAGGGACCTTTCTGTGCGTAGGGAAACGAAAAGCGGTTGCTAGGTCCAAATGAGAAAAAAAAATCGTATGAAATTGACGATATATTTTTGTATCAGTGAGGCAGGTTTGTAATGTCTTTTTTAATAATTTTATGTCAAAAAAAGTTTTGTTTCAGTAACCTTCATGATTTTCAACTAAAGAGACTCTGGTTGGAATGCTGTGAGGAGCGTTGCGCTGGAAGTACTGGATGGAAAGGAAATAAGGTATCATTGACACGAGCTGAGGAAATAGAGGGGCGAGTTGTACGAGGGAGTTCTTAATGCTTGGTACATTGGACAGTCTTTTGATGCCATCAGAGCCTTTCATTTGTCTATCGGTGCCATTACTTCAGATACACGAGACAGTAACGAAATCACAAGTTCTGGTTTCCTCCAGATCTAACTAGATATCCAGAACTTTACTAGTAAGACTTACGAAATTCCGGTTGACAAAAGTATTCCTGAGTTTTCCACCAAAGCACCATTAGGATCCCAAAAGGAACAGTGCAGCGTTTGAGCAGTTTGTAAATTTCACAGGATATCAAATATGGAGCTAAAGTCAACTTAAACTCGCACCCAATCGGGAAAATCCATATGCACTGTCTAGTGCTGCAGATAGACGCTCCTACCGGTACAAGAGACGTGTGCTCGGTAGCACAGCTAGCGAGTAGCGAAAATGACTTCTGGTCCGCGGTGTGTACATATATCGTCAAAACAATACTATAAACACTGTCTAATGTTTATGTAGTTTATAATGTTGTATATTTCGTGTCACGCTATAACGAAATAGTCGAAAATTAGGCCTGATTGCAGATTTTTAAATTATGATGCGTTTTAATGACCATCGATAAACTAAAATTAGACCAGGGTGCAGGCGATGGCTACAGTGGAATCATTTTATCTTCTTCTAACTGAATACACTTCTTGCTAAGATTGCATTGTAAATTGAAACACAAAAAGATATGTTCCGCTTTTTTTAGCTCTGCTAAGGAGTCTGAATTTTGTAACTCTTTCTATACATCGAAACTCCGTTCGCTATTAGTTCCCGCGTACACATTCAGTAGATGATTAACAAAAAACATGCGAAGTGATAATTTTTCACGGATCAGTAGATACAATTACGTTTTCCACTTTAATTGCTCTCTTCCTTTGACGGATCACCAATGTTTTGCTGCTTTCCAACATACATATATATATATATTTTTTTTTTGCTCGTTATCTAGGGCGGGGAACGAGTGTACTGCTTAGATTTATTGAAAGAGAAAGCACTCATCTCTTATAATAATTTGAGTTTGCGTTGTAGCGTATACTGCAGAATTACAGTATAGACGCAATAAATTTACGCAAAATCCAGACGGGACGTACCTAATCTATATTGAAATTCCGTATGTCTCTCCGTTGCTTAGCTAAGCTAGGTACTTTATACGGCCGTAACGTTTCATCAGTATTACATAAATAGGAGCAAATTAGTGTATCCTTAATGCGGCTTGAAGAGGGTTCAGTCTTAAGCTGCTACTCGTCGCAGGTCTTAGGTAGAAGACTCACTGCCTGCCTTGTAACTTTTTTAATATCATTTATTATCTCGTATACAGGGTACAGTAGATACACCTATTGAGGTCTTCTTTTTGCCCTAATTCTAGAATTTTGAAGATCCAGAGTCAATTTAGGATCCCTCATCGTGCTCCACGCAGTGTAAATCCGTAGCGTGCCGTTCGGGGAATCGAACCCGGGCCTCCTTTATGTGATGCCAGATAGCAAGTTACTATTCGTACGCACCGTAACTAATTTTAGTCAGACTACTTTAGTCACACTCTGCTGTCTCCTATTTCTGTCGAGAGGCGCCAGCAGATGTTAGAGCTGCTAAATCGCGAGTCAAGAGGTTAGTAGTGTAAATTACTAACATTTATTTTTTCTCTATCAAGAAAATAATAATAGTTGGAACAGTAGGAACGACGGTTGTAGAATAGTTTCTGTCCTTTAATCTCATGAGTAAACAATGACTAATATTATCTCTTTATTGTTGCCAAGCGAGTAATTAAGGCGACATCGGAGAGGTAAAAAGCACACGGCGGTCCTTGCGACACACGGTGTCGTCTTGTGCGATTAGTACACATTTGCAGGCAGGGCTAAAATTCTCTACAGAAAATTTGGTTACAAGAAGTAACATTTTTGGTAACGCCCTGAACGCCTTGAATAAACCTTAACTGTGTCTTCAGTTAGGTGGTTCTGACTTATGGTAGCTATAACTAGAGATTTAGTTGTTTTAATGCAAGCGTTTGTAGCTTAAAACTAACTACTAGACTCGCACTATTATCAGCAAAATAAAAGAAATTATGCTTTGAAATTGCTACCATCTCGTGTGTATGTCATCTTGTACAACTTGTTCACTAACCTCTTGAAATGTATATCAGAAAAGAAGTCCAAGAATTGCCATTTTCAACCAGGCCAACTCACTGCAGTGAGAAACCTTTAACGGCATCGTAACTGCTGCCTTCGACACCAGGGTGATCATATCGTTTCCTTGTTTTTATGTCAAGTAAGAACATAGTCTTCGCAAATTGGCATCACTTTGGTTTCACCTTTCTAAACTTATTTAATTTTGAAAAGGTTGATCTGTTACGCGCATACATAAAGGTACAGTGATGATGGTGAAACCGTTTCAGGCTGTAGGTAAAATAGGAGAACCGCGTCGCACTCTGAACTGGAACGTGAACGCTGTAACAAGCCTGAGCCAAGAAACTATATAAAGGCTGCCTGAACCATCTGCGAATATTTGTCGTCTTACTTCACCAGTGATCGGTGGCTGCTGAGTGACTCTCCGTCTGCTGCTTTGGATACGCTGCGCTTTGTTTACATTCTGGTGAGTTTCTCGAGAATTGAAGTGAAGTGAACACGTGCATTTCGAGCAGGTCGCGGTTTCTCATACGTGTCATTTCTTATTTGTTTACAATCAGTATGAACAAAAAGGCGATACCGCTTGGCGCTCGTGGAAATGCTGAGGTTGTGCAGTTAACACTGAACAATAAAATCAGTGGACGATCTCTTCGGTGGAAGCATCTCCAAGTGCGCTGCACCCGCACAAGGGCTGGTCAACAAGCTCTTTCTATTTCTGTAGCTAAGTTTTGGAATGATCTCCCAATTCATGCGTGATGCGACTGAATATAATCTGTTTACCAAGATGGTGTTGTCGTGCTTCGAAAGGTCTGAATACTTTTGTTCAAATTCCATAGTAAATTCGATAGACCGTCATCTATAGCAGAAATATCAGTTTGTTCATATCTTCGAAAATGCGCCTTTAGCTTTCACTCAGATGCTCCAAAATACTATTATTCAGAGATGAATTCTTGTCCATCACATTTAGCGTAACGTTAAGTGTGCTTCTAACTATGATATGTCTACTTTATTTCTAAACTTAACTTTATCATTTATATCATTACAACATATAAAATATCACAACTCTTAAACCGAGCACCGTTTCTCAAATTGCAATATGTCTATTTTCATGAAAAGGTCAGAGAAAAATGCCTGTTCCAAACTTGTGCCACTTAGTTTCTTACGGGTGAACACTGACCGCCGAGGAGTGGAAGTCTATAAACAAATGATAAGTCGTGTGAATCTTATCCCTTGTTTAGCTTGGAGTATCTAATTTATATGAATAAAATATCATTGTGTAGAGCCCTCCTAATGTGCTGGGCCTTGCATCCATGTGGGAAATGAATGATTTTTGTATTGCGTACTAAAATTCTCTTTGTAAACACGACGGACTATCTCACCCATACACCGGGAGAAATTTTGATGCACTTAGATGCATCAAAATTACATGCATTTTTGTCCCAAAACCGAAACACGCAATTAAGTGCATCATAAAATGAAGTGCATCATGATGATGCATATAGGGTCTTATGATGCACTCGGCACGAATTGATGCACTTCTGTGTTTCGGCTTTATGGCAAAGCCGATGATGCACCAAAATGCATCAAAACAGGTAAAATTGATGCAATTGAAGAGACGAAACTGTGACAAACAAAAGCGATCTGCGTGTTCATATGTAACACCGTTTTGCTTCTCATGTGTAACAAAACTACAAAGCTTTTATATACTTTGTTTTCGCGGAAATATGTTTTTCTAACTGAAATATGTTTTTATGTCTGCTAAGATGACACACCAAACTACGCCATGAAACACATACGTGCATCCTGATGTTTCTCTGTGAAACACCTATGTATGTGCACCTATGTATACGTGCATCGAAATTATTCTCAGTGATATAGCAGAAATCGCAATTCATATCCACTAAATTGCTCTGTAATGAATTTTCTTCTCTGGTGCTTTCCAAAATAGTCTATGAAACACTGATAAGTTCTTAATTTCACAGTTATAGGGTGATTTCTGGGGAATCGTATTCTTAATATAAAAAGGAGAACCAAGCTACACAGATAAAACATTTTTACTGGGTAAAAGCAAACGTTTCGGATTATAATAAATCCATCTTCAGTGCTGAAAACAAAGAGAAATTATGAAACATCAACTGTAGGAAATCTATCCGGGAAACAGAAGCGTTACAAAGTACTCGCCTACATACCCTAAGCACAGCTAAAGTGAAAGTTAAACAACCTAACTAAGTATTTTTAGGGGTACAGCATGATAAGTTCTTGATCATCACATATAGCGGAATCGCACTCATAGAATGAATTACATTAGCAACGTGCAGTATATTCTTAACAGTAATACTTCTATTTTGCAAACGTTTCGGATTACATAGAATCCATCCTCAGTGCACTGAAAAACACAAATGAACGTATAGTAATTAACACAAATACTGCAGGAAAAGAAAAACAGACAAATGAATTGTGAACCTAACTAACCAAAAATACTATAGAAGATTAAAATCAGACCAAATGCATTGATAACCTTGGGCAGAATGTCTGACCTCATAATTACAAAATTACCAGCGTTTACACCTTGCTACACAGGGCGTATGGCATTTGTTCAGCTAATGTTTTATTCCAACTAGAAGTTCAAAAGCTCAAAAACCTTTTCCTTACTAATTATTACCCTACAAAACTCTTTAATATTATTTTCAGAAATTGTCAGCATAGGAACTCTCCTCACCCTGTTGTCGCTAATGTCCCTAAATATAAGTTATATTTTCTATAATTCACGTAAATTAGAGAAATGCATATCATCTGCAATTTATCAAAACCTATTTCTCGTAAATCCTTTTTTTTTTCTACCGTAATAGCAAGACAATAGGATCCTTTTACCGGCGTACTGAGTCTCCCAAGGTGCTGTTGCACCTTGGGAGCTTCATTCAACACCTGGAGCTTCACTAAGTAAGGCAAAGCCAACGCACCCGTGTGAAGTGGCCGACTTTAAGTTAAGCTGTATCAATTACATCGCGCGCCAGCCTAAGATAAGCTGGCTGTATTGGGAACAGCATGTGTCTGCATTTGCGCAATTGTTGTCTGTCTCTGCGGTGGTACTTGGTCTTATGGGCATATGGCTATCCACACGATACATCTGACATCGATCCGGAAGTACGTTGGATCCGTGCTAGGATGTACGTTTGAAAGCTATTATATTTTACCTACGTTGCAGTAGTCTCTGTGTGTTCATAGGTACGCATAGAATCCAAGCTACAATCCGTCTGATGTGTATTTGATTGTTTGTTTGTTTGCAGGTAATTCGCTTATTGGTTTGATCCACTTCCAGATCTGCAAACCTCATCGACGTGCCACAAATATATTGTAAGAAATGGCTGGAAAAAGAGCTAAAAATTTGCGAGTCATCCGACGCTTAAAAGCCGTAGACGATGGTGGGGACATCCAGGAGCTTGATGCGCAGTTCCAGGCAGAAGAAGCGCGCCAGCTTAACCCTAACTGCCCTTCCCGCAACTATATTATTTTGTTCAATTTACCCAGAACTGCCGACGAAAGCACAATCAGGGAGATGTTCGGTGATGTCGTTATCGTGGAAATCCAGTTTGTGTACAACAAGTTCATGGCCGAGTTTGAAAACCTGGCGTTTGTCACCATCGAAGACCTGCAAGAGCCTCTAGCTAGAGAGACCCTACTCAGCCATAACTGCATAGAGCAGTCGGAGTATTTTAGTTCCCATGTAGCAATAAGGAACGCCCCTTACTATCATCCTACCTCTGCTAGTGTTTACTTCGCTTTTCTGCTCAAAATGCCCAACAAGACTGACCATATTTTCTTAGGTATGGAAGATTTTCGATTGGTAGAAAAGAAACTGAACTTAAAGTCCTGGACCGAAGCCTTTGAATATTCCACATTTTGTTATTCCACAAGTTGTTTACCAGATACTATTCTATACAAAAGCATAGATGGGAGACAACCAAAACTTGTTCCTGCCTCGTCAATGTACGACAACTTCGATTATGGGTCAGATGATCCAGAGAAAGCCTCTATGGCCGTCCTTCACCAAATTGTTCTGCGCGAGGTGTTTCGTCATATGTCTGTCAAGGAGCAGGTGAAATTGCAACGCGTCTGTAAATTCTGGCATTTTACTATCAATGAAGAGCTTAGTCACTGCAGCAGACTTGACTTCAGCTCGAAGACCAAGAGCGTGTGGAAGGATCTCTCTAGACAGAAAGAGGACGATTCAAACTGGATCCCTCAATGTGTCCTAATAACA
>LQNS02278184.1:7457297-7475921 GCA_001587735.2 Parhyale hawaiensis | reverse complement strand
ATCAGAGTGCAACACCATCACTGAGCATCACCCTTCGCCCCTCCCACTGTGGCCTGTGACCTGCCACGCCATTGGCTGCCTTGAGACTGTACTTGCTGAAAGGTTCAGGAAAAAAAATTCGCAGGCCGCCACGCTGTAGGCTCTCCCAGGCTTAATTCTATCATCTATAAATAGGACCACAGATCTATTCAAGGAGCTCAAGTAGTGTGTTGTGTAGTGAGATGCGTGCTCATGACCTTTCACCCTCGCGACCTTGCGCGTGACCTTAACCTTCCGGTTTAGGACAGCCAATGCACTTTCGGTGTAGCGGGAGTCTGGGGGGGGGGCGAACTGAAAGTGGGCGGGGCCTGGGAAACCGGAAGCAGGCGGGGTCCAGAGGTCAAAGGTCACGAGCACGCATCTCGCTACACTACACACTACTAGCTTAGATGGATATATAAGCTCCTTGGTCCATTTGCATCATTTGACTTTGAGGTGTCATGTACATATGTAACGTTAAAGCAGCGTCGCTTCTCGATGCCTTTTATATGTTCAGTTTAGGACCCCTGAAGATGACGCATGATGCAGAAGCTAGAGCCGATCGGGAAAGATTAAATGTAGAGTGAATTTGCAAGTTATTAGATTCTGACGAAATTTGGAATATTATGCAACTCAAGAATGTTAAGAAAAGTATTACTAACTGGAAATACGATCTCTTCTAGTACGATGAAATGTGTCTTAGGAAATGGCTGTCCCCTAAATTCGAATATAAATTTACATACACACTATATGGTGTTGAACATATAGCTTCCGATGGTAATCATAAGGGTAGTGAAACAAAACACTCGTGGCACGTAATCATTTTTTAAAACATTACAAACTTGCTTCATTGATTCAAAACTATTTTCTTAATATTTTGGTAATTTATGCACTTTCACCTTACAACCGCTTGAGTAACAGTGGAGCTAAGAGCCTCTTGGGCCCAGGTTTTAAACCCCATTGGCGCCTATGCGGGCTCAAGGTAAGCCTTTTGCAAATTTATTGAGTGTATTCCACATGAAAAACCCACCACTTGCCCATCCACATCCCAATTGGTGCAGCCTCTGTCGGTTCCTGCAGGGCAGACCCATCCACATCCCAATTGGTGCAGCCTTTGTCGGTTCCTGCAGGGCAGACCCAACCACATCCCAGGTGCATCCCAATTGGTGCAGCCTTTGTCGGTTCCTGCAGGGCAGACCCAACCACATCCCAGGTGCATCCCAATTGGTGCAGCCTTTGTCGGTTCCTGCAGGGCAGACCCAGCAATAAATGTAAGGTCAAATATACTAGCCAATGTAGGATATGGCCATACGTTGCCCCTATTGGGAAAACCTACATGGATCTGTTGTGGGAAGATCAGATAGTTCCAAGTGTGATATTTAGCTGGGTAGCTAATATATTACAAAAATTGGGAACTACAGTACGTTCCACTTGAAGAAATTTTACGTGAGCCCATGTGAGTAGGGAATCACCATACAGTGCACACATTGGGAAAACTCTCATTAATAAATGTGGGTCCGATGTGAAAAGACTTACTATATCTTTAATTGGTATAAAGCTGGGAATACCAACCATATTGCTAATGTGAGATATAGCTGAGAACCCCACTAGTTACTCATGTTGGAAAACTCACATTAGGCTATCACACGTGGATCCGATGTGGGAAAATTCTCTACATTGCTAAAGTAGAATATAGCTGTAGAGCCCAAATGTTACCCAAGAGGGACTCATCATTCATTGCCCTCAACGGAAACCCCACCGGAGCCCACATGGGTCTGATGTGAAAGCCCCCCCCCCCCGATATTGCTAATGTGGGAAATAACTTGGAAGCCCATTGTTTGCCCATGTGCAAATGGCCATGTTGTTGTTGTTGTTGTTGGGTTGCCTCCAAGAGGGTGGAGTTTGAACACCACCCTCTCTGACGACCGCATGGAGGAAATAGTGATGGCGTTTGATCCTGCAGGCAAGTATTGCAGGCCCTGGTCCACGTTACCACTTAAGTGGGGCCGCGCCACAATCGGACCATAGTCCTTAAGGGACCAAAAGGGGAGGGTTTAAGTAAAGAGCAGTGGGCCACGCCAGACCCACACGGCAGGACGCGCCCTGGACACGCCCTCGCCCTTCCTCCCACGCTCCCCAACAAGCCACCAAGCAGGGCACAAGCCACCGCTCTGACCTGACATTGCCGGGTGCGCGGAACAGCAAGGCACGGCCCGAGCAAAGGCCGCCGGAGACAGAGAAAGAAAGCGCGGATCCCCGCGCCCCACTGCGCGAACCCGGCACCACACTACATCATTCCTTGCTGCATTTGGGGGAACTGCTGTCAATGCAGCAAGTTAGGTACCGTTGCAGGTCAAATTCTCAAGGAAAGTGACCATTAAGCAACAAGTAACGTTTGCTGGAGCCTTTAGGAGGTGAGGCTTGAATATAAATTACAAGCCCATCGAGTACCCAGGGCGGGTGCAAATGGCCATTGATGCCCACAGTAGAAAACCCACATGGGTTTAATGAGGGACGAACAACATATTGGTGCTGCGGGATAAAGCTAGGAAAACCACATTATACCCACGTGGAAAATAGCACATTTTGCCCACGGCGGAAAGTTCTAATGGGATTCATGTGGCCATACATAGAGCAGTCCAGTTGTGAGCACCCCTGTAGGAGCTCACATTATGTGTATTGGTACCCAGCAGTTGCTCAGCTATCCACCTGATACCCATGTGGGACTGATGAGTTAATATTGCTCGGGGGATTTTGTCGATCTTTACAAACAGTCTAACTCCCGAATTAATATTGCAAAATGTTCTATTGAAGTTACAAAGTGATGTAACGTTTGAAATTATGTCTCATTGTACTCGGTATATTTGTTATTCAAGCAGGCAAAAAAAATGGTTATGCATTTACATTTTGTAAGGCATATTTTAGATCTCAATTCTTAATAACTATAGCTACCTTCCTATTGCTAAGTTTTTCAAAAATGAAAACCTAACTTTCAATCCAGCTTGCAGAATTCTCTTGAACGTGAGGCAATGGTCCGTTCTTCTGAAAAAATGTCCAAGGGGCAGCTCGACTCCACGTCCGCTGAACAGTGCGATGTCAGAGACACTAAGCCCGTTGGACTCCAGTGGCTTGTAAACAATCCGAGACTGGAAGAATCCTTCCACACTCTGCAACCCGGTTCTCTCGCAA
This sequence comes from Parhyale hawaiensis, assembly GCA_001587735.2. Classification (NCBI taxonomy): domain Eukaryota; kingdom Metazoa; phylum Arthropoda; class Malacostraca; order Amphipoda; family Hyalidae; genus Parhyale; species Parhyale hawaiensis. Next base: position 7,472,714 of record LQNS02278184.1, on the reverse strand, counting down.
CGCGAAACATGAAGGCTTAAAATGTCCTTGCATTGCCACTGCAGCCGTACTAAGTCGTCTTGACTTGGTAGAGAAAGACCTTCGTAGTTGTTCCATAATTGGCGAAGACTGTTCTCAACACCCGCAACGAAGAATTTCCATAGTTCTTCACGTCCATTTGCTTTACTCAAACCATCAACCTCCTCGAATGAGATAAATACTATAAACGTTTCCAAACATTGGGCGTAATGACCTACAACAGCTATAGTTCTGTTGACAGGAACATGCAACGGAAACAGATTTAAATAGGTCAATGTTGCCCAGTTGTGAGCCATCAAACCTGTTATCAGGACACTCTGAGGGACCCAGTTTGGATCACGATTATTCTGTCTAGAGAGATCCTTCCAAATGTTCGGAGTCGTCGAACTGAAGTCCAGATTGCTGCAGCTGCTGAGCTTTTCAGCAATCACTAAATGCCAGAATTTGCAGACTCGCTTCAGCATCATCAGATCTTTGACAGACAAATTTTGAAAAACCTCGTGCAGAGCAATGAGGTGGAGGACAGTTATGGAGGATTTCTTTGGAGAATCTGATCGATAATCGAAGTTGTCGTACACCGTTGCTGAAGGAACCAGTTTTGGTTGCCTGCATTGCATATTTCTATAGTGAACGTTTGTTACTAAACAAGACCTTGAACGGCGTCTGGCATGGGCCCACGACTTTTCATTCAGTTGTACCTCTTCTATTAGAAAATTTCCCAAAGCTAGAGAACTATGGTTCATGTTCCTGGGCATTTTGAACAGAAAGGCGAAATGTATAGTTGAAGAGGTAGGGTGATAGTAAGGGGCGTTTCTTATTGCTACATGGAAGCTAAAATACTCGGACTGCTCTATGCATTTTCTGCGGAGTAGGGTCTCTCTTGCTAGATGTTCTTTCTGATCTTCGATGGTGACAAACGCCTCGTTCTCAAACTCGGCCATGAACCTGTTGTACATAAACTGGACTTGCTCGACAACGACATCATCGAACATCTCTGTGATTGTCATTTCGTCTGCAGTCCTGGGTAAATTGAACAAAATAATATACTTGCGGGAACGGCAGTTAGGATTAAGATGGCGCGCTCCTTCTGCTTGCTCGTGTGCATCAGCTTCTTGGATGCTGCCAAGATCCGAGATGGCTTGCAAGCGTCGCCAGACTCTTGCTTTCTTATCGCTTCTTGTAGCCATTTCTTACAAAATTCGGTAGTTGCCGCACGCCGTTGATGTTTGAAGATCTGAAGATGCCTCAGGCCAATAAGCGTATTTACCTGCAAGCAAACAAATATATTTCAATTGGATTGTTTCCTAGAATATAGGCACACATACAGCTCTGATGCGGCATGCCCTCATATGGAAAAATAACTACTAGCATATGCATCCTATACCTAAACACTGCGAGAGCTCATACCTCCGCCAAGGCTATGATCATGAAAAGTTTAAATTGGTCCTGAAATAAGGATTTGTTTCCATCAACACCAAAATTTTCGTCATCTGTGATGCTAGACAGTAATAACACCCTGTGTCATTTTCTTAAGGATCCCTCAGTAACATTTTGAGCTATGTTCTCACAAGTATTTTCACAAACTTTGGTCATCATCATGTATACAAAACGACAAACTGATCATCACCAAAATTGTGTTGGCGCAGTCTTTCAACGTTTCCAGTAATTCTTTCAAATTTAAGAAAAATCCATTGTTATGTATTTAAGTTATTTTTTTGACAAGCATTTTGACCAGTATTTAGGCGTGTGTGATTGAGACATCGCATTCGAATAGCCAGACGCACTTGATTTTTCTGAGCGATTTAAGCGTGTCCCAATCGAATGGGCTTTGGAGTTAAGTTGCGAAACGTTAGTTTTTCTAAGCTGTGACGTCATTAGTCAGAACCTGTCCTACGCGCCTAACCTAAAACAGGTGAGCGTCTTTGGATGTAAAACATGTGGATTTATCATTCAAATGTTCCATTTACATCATTCCATACGATTGGTTAGCAGTATGGAACTGGTTCGACTGATGATTTGCAACATGGTTGCGATGTGCCGGATACTACAGTAACGTTATAATGTATATGAAACTCAACACAAAGCCGCGCGAGTGAGCTACAGATTGACTGATGTGTTTCTATCAATTTACCGATTCATGGTACGAGTTCAACGAAATATACCTTAGACAACCCCACAGTTAGTTTTCTTCTATAGCTTTCAAAGAAAACGAACAAAGAATCTTTTTTCGATATTTTTCATGAGGTTAAAAAAGCAAAAAGTCTTCCTTTTTAAATATTAACTCTATCATTACTATTATTGTATATATATATATATATATGGTAGCTACAAATAAAGTTTAAAAAAAAAATCTTGAAACATGTAGCTTTAAAATAAAAATATTCTAAGACATATATAAAATATTCAATAGAATGTCGTCAACTTCTAAAATTAAACTTTTCTGGAGAAAGCATCCAATTCTCAGCAAAAATTTAATCTAAACCTATGAATCGATTTTTTCTATATTACTAATTTAGTGAGAGGAGCATAGGTGTTGTCGAGAAGAGATCTAAAATGTGAATGAACCGAGGTAGGTGGAGTTGCCGGATGTCAGCTATTGTACAATCAGCGGGTCCGGGAATAATTACTGTGGGCCGTATGAAGCGGTACAGCTGAGGTCATAATGTTAAGGCTAGGTCTTATTCTGGAGATATAGAAGGACTCTAAGGTTGTGAGCTCTATTGTCTTTCTTGCTGATGGGATGGTTGCTTTGCTTAGCATGTACAGGGGAGCTGAATGCGACAGTTTTGCAAGTGATAAACCTGTTCCACTGGATAAACTTAATTGTCGGTCAAATGGGCTTTAAAGTGTTGTCCAGTGATACCGATGTGCTAGGCAATGCATCCCCGGCAGCGGTAACGGTGGATAACCCTAGACGGAAGTGGCGTGGGACTTTATTTTTGAATTTGAAGTAGGACCCTAAGGTAAAAGTATTTTTGCATGAAAAATTTACTTTAAAATTTATACGTGAATAGGCTTCAGAAAGGAAGACTTTCAAAATGTTGACTGCAGTAACAGAGGCTTTGTTGTAGTGCGGAGGCGGGTGAAAAAAGTCCAATTTACGGACCGAGGGGTTTGCTAATGCTGGGATCGAAGGCATTAGCAAACCCTCGGTCCGTAAATTGGACTTTTTTCACTCACTTCCGTAGACCAATAAAGCCTCTATTAGTGCAGTCAACACTTTGAAGACGTTCCTTACTGAAGCCTACCCGCATATGAACTTCAAATTTTCATACAAAATACATTTACCATAATGTCCTACTTCAAATTCATAGACAAACCTCCCACACCTCTTTTGTCCTGTCTTATCTACCGTTTCCGCTGCCGGGGATGCAAGGCCTCGTACATCGGTAGCACTGAACAACACTTTAAAGCCCCTATTGACCAACATTTAGGTGTATCTATTCGAATAGGTTTACCACTTGCAAATCCCTCACATTCAGCTCCCTGCCTATTTGCTGAGCAAAACAAATACCCATCAGCAAGAATGACTTCATCATGAACGCCTCTAATCTAATAGAGCTCACAACATTTGGGTCCCTCTGTATCCAAGACGCAGCCCTTAACATCATGACCTCGGCTGCACCGCTTCATGCGGCCAACAATAATTAGTCCCATACCCGCTGACTGTACAGGAGCTGACATCCGGCCCCTGCACGTACCTTGGGTCATTCGCATTTTAGATCTCCTCCCGACAACACCTATGCTCCTCTCACCAAAATAAAAAAAAATTATTCATAAGTTTAAATTCAATTTCTTTCTAAGGATGGGATTCTTTCTCCGGAAACGTTAATTTTTACAATAAGTCGGCATTATTTAGTAGGTAGATTTTATATACGTCCAGTAAATTCGAAGAAAATAGGGTTAAGTTAAATGCCTAAACGATATAATGTTTTAACGAAATTTGTGTGGAGAACAGCATAGATGGCTCAAACAAACTTTTTCCTCCTGGTGAACAATTATGAAGCGAAAAGTAAAAATTTTTGCCATATTAACCTCTTAACCCTTTGCCTCCTGAAATTCAGATAACATTTTTTTTCACTTTTTTTGTTAAATTTATGAAAAATAGGTTAGTTAAACACATATTTGAGAAAAATTTAGTTTTACTTGCAAAAAACAGTATTTTTTTTGCATCGGCTATTACAGATGCCGTCAGTGTCTTGGGTAATTTACATTATGCATAGCTTTTGTATAGGGAAAAATAGAGACTGGCATCTGATGATGCCGTCAGGAGGCAAAGGGTTAAACAACGTTTTTATATTATTAGTTCGTTTTCTTGAATAGCTCTAGAAAAAAATTACTTAAGGGTTAACTTATGTATATTTTGCCGAATCATACCATGGACCCGTAAAAATATAAATAACTAGCAAAAAATTAGCAGAGCCAGCTCCAAACTTTTAACTTTGCTTAGGAAACGACATCGCTGACGCTTGTGAAAAACAAATTCCACCGATAGGTGCGAGCATTCACACTGAGAGCCTGAGACCGTGCTCGCAACATGTAGGTCGCCACCCTTATCCCATCGTACCAAGATTCTTACTACGGACATTCTTTATTCCTGTACCATACTAGAGTTGGCTTCTCTTCCTGAACTCCTCACCATTTATTCAATCCGTATGTATCTGCATAGGCCTATCAATTTCTCTACTCCACTACAGCACACTCCAATCTAGACCTTTGCCTTCCTCCACAAGCACTCGCCACTCATCTTATACCGGTCCAGGTACCTGGAGTGCCCATCTAACGTTCAGGCCACAAAGATCAACAGTCTGAACGTCTACACACTCTTTACCATTTGCTCTGCGAACATTCCAGTGGTGGAACTTCCTAGCCACCTTTACACCATCCATACGTTCCAGTCGTACTTTGTCGTTCAGCATGCCCTTCATCATGCGTTCCTAAACTAAATGTGCTCCATCCCGTATCAATTCTGAGTGCCTCTGTTGCCATCCGCCAACATAGGTGCACACAGAGCTGCCCAGGAACCGTTGTTTGTATCACTTCCAGTAGATTTTATGAACTGCATTAAATTGTAAAGCTTTATCTATATTTGACGACCTTAAAATGCATCTGACACAATCGACGTTTGTGTTCGAAAAAAAAATATAACGTTTGTGTCCTAAGATTTAGCGCACCGACTACACAGGCGAACCAAATCACTCATTTGCCTTGCTTGCTTTTTCATGTTTAGTGCGGTCACTCCCAAGCTCATTCACCCAAATATTTGTAGTCTCTTGTTCGTCCTATGTCCTAAAGCCAAGGTGCGATACCCTATTCTCATCATCTGCTGCAGAGTTTACCACAAATACCTTGTTCTTCTCAGCATCAGGTATGACATGAAAGTCCCTACCATAACCACTAACAGCATCAAGCATCAGTTGTAACTCTTCACCACATTCACTCAGGAGCAGTGCATCCTTTGCATACAACAGCAAACACAGACACTTAGCATCGCCAACATTCATTCCCAGTAGTGCATGCTGTTGACAGACGTAGGTCAGCATGTTAAGCAGAGTTCACATAAGGATCGTTCGTTGCCGTCACAGCCCGTCGGCCATCGAACGACGCCGCTACCCTGACGACTGAGTGAGCAATGGTGGGCGATGGCCAAGGAGCTTTAATAGAGGAGGAGGGAGCTTTGTGGCCCAGTTACAGACTTGCCAGCGAGTCAACCAGATCTCTTATGGCTGACACGCTCNGGGGAGCACTGAGTTTCACGGGGGAGCAGCAGACGAACCGAGTTGCTGATATGCGATTGGTGCTTAAGTGACTGGCTGCAGCCATAAGAGACTCTTTACTGACATGCGATTGGTGCAAGGGACAACTGGCTGAGAGCTATAAGAGACTCTTGAGCTTCAACGGGCTAGGCTACTGGCTTCCTCCTTCTCTATAGAAGCTCCTTGGCGATGGCAGCCTGCAGCCGGTTGTATTTTTGACTCCGTCGACGCGATATTCGGGTGAGGTACATTATATGAAATGCTTGAATCAGTTGCTTTTTGATGCATAATTTGGTCATAAAACAGTGTTGTTTCCATTTATAAACGCACATTAACGAAAGAGAGGCGAACATGTTCCCAATATCCTACAAATTTATGGTAAAACACGCATCACGCTACAGCCATGGCGTCACGGCTACTAACTTAGGTAAACATTTGATGATCTGTGTGCCAATATGGGTCTGCTACTTGCTACAATGAGCAAAAAAAAAATAATGGCATATTGAGACAGGCTGCTCAAATTATGAATACCTTCAAGTAAAAGAAGTGCTTATATAAGCATATTCTCAGTGTTTTTTTTTTTTTATTCAAATCTTATATCAAAACCTCATTGTTCAGGTATTTTATAAAGTGAACCTAACCTACCATGTTTTTGTTTAGTAAATGAATGCAGCAAGATATCTAATGACACTTCACTGCCAGTAAAAGATTTGTATTTATTCATTAGTTAAAGCTGTACACCGTATGTTATTTTTGCAGTTTTACTGAGTGCATGCAGTACATATAAAAAACAAACAGGCTGATCAATTCGTACTACCGAAACAAATTCTCCCACACTGCTTTTACGTTGCCTGTCGACAGTAAGTGGTACCAAAACGGCTTTTTTGAAGTTCGATAGAAACAATACTATCAATAAAATATAAGTAGTTGATGCAAGTACGCTCGTGATAACGTTGCGAATCTACAGTTTTCTGTTAATTTGGTGTGTGTGGAGAAGTTCTACGCAGCTAGGCACCGTTCACACGCTCAGTCGAGTGTGAAGCCCCACGAGCCTGTCAGCAACATTTTCACAGAACGACTGATAGGCTGAAGCGAAGAGAAAAAAGCTAGTATGATTTGTACAGTAAATTTGTAGGATATTTGAAACATGTTCGCCTCTCATTCGTTAATGTGTGTTTATAAATGGAAACAACACTGTTTTATGCCCAAATTATGTATCAAAAAGCAACTGATTCAAGCGTTTCATATAACGAAACTCACCGAAAATCGCGTCGACGGTGTCAAAAATACAACCGGCTGCAGTCTGCCGTCGCTCACCGTATCGTTGGCCGACGGCCTGTGATGGCAACGAAAGTTCCTAGTACGAACTCGGCTTAAGACGAATGCGGCACGTTCGCACTCTACTTTGTTCATAATATACTAATCTAGACAACCATCATAGAAGTGAACGCCATCATTTTACTGTAACTAACTGAGGAACTCACCAAAACGTAAACAAAACGCAGCGTATCCGAAAATTTCAGACGGAGAGTCGCTCAGCAGCCACCGATCCCTGGTGAGGCGAGTCAATAAAGAGCCGTATAAGCTCCGGCAGCCTTTATATACTTCCACGGCATAGGCACTGTTCAACGTTCGTGTTCCAGTTTAAACTGAGGAGAGTTTCTCCTATTCTACACCTGAAAACGTTACGCCGGTATAACTGCACCTCTGTTTGTACGCCCTACTGCACTTGAAACCGGTCGAGATTGTTTCTGCCTCTAAATTTAATTACCGCAAGGTGGTAAAACACAAGTAGATCATTTTGTAAAGAATATATTCTTATTCGACATAAAAACAAAGGATCTAAATGATCACCATGAGGCTAGTTGTAATCAGCGTGCGTGGTTACCCAGAATAACTCAGTGTTACCTCGCGTGTAACTCTGCCTCCAAAAAGCGTGTCGCACTGAGCCATCTCCTGTCAATGAGACACGCCAGTGTTACCCGGTGGCGCTATCGTCGTTCACGACGATTTTGCGTTCAAGTAAGCTTTGGTGCGCGCGCCACCACTAAAATAAACACTATCTAGGCTAACGTAACCTAGCCTAACATAAAGTAGAACCTAACCTACTTACCTAACTCTCTAACCTAACATATCCTTACCTAACCTAACTGAATCTAACCCAATCTAACCTTTCTAACCTTACCTAACGTTACCTAACTTTACCTAACTTTACCTAACCTTACCTAACCTCAACTCTCCTAACCTAACTTGATCAGCGGTACAGCGAGCAGCGCGGCGCACCTACTTGAACGCCGCTCACACGCACACGATCTGCGTACACAAACATGCACACGATCTGCGTACACAAACACGCACACAAATCGTCGCGAACGACGATAGCGCTACCCGGTGCAAATTAAGCACACTCGCTACCCTGCGAAAATGGTGGGTTGCGAGCGGCGTAAGACCGTGGGCACACGTACGCCAAAGTTACATTGCAACGCAACTTAGTATTCGATTGCGCTGCAGCGCTGGGACAGAATAGAATATATAAAGTATGAGTCGTTTTTTGCAGTTTTTTCGTTATAACAAGCAGCAATGGTGAAGCTTTTGGAATACCTCCTACTTCTGTGTTAATTTAAAGTTGCAATGACGCACACTTGTTGTCTGACATTCAAGCACTATGAGTAGTAGTCAGGGCAACGAGACGGCCGAAGGAAAAAGTTGCTTGAATGAGCAATTTTTGCGATTGTGTGCCCACGCTCCAACACAGAGCAGCTGCCAGATCGCGCTACATATGTAATGCATAATAGAGCTTATAAAAACGTTTATGGTTTTTGAAGCCGTATTTTTTACTTGAATATGAGACATAAGTATTCTTTTGTTCCTAACTTCCTAGTTTACATTCATCTGAAACAAAGTTAAATAGTTTTGTAATTAACTGAGTGATAAGATTTTTTTGATTGCCCTTGCTGGTTTCGATCGCTTTGTTTACGTTTTGAGATCTCACACCGTCGATTTATTATTATTGTTTTTTAGAGGAAAACCTTCGATTGGTGTAATTCAGTAATTTCTGGTGGAAGAATTATGTGCATGGGCCTCATATGAAACTTTTTAAGGGACTATGTCATAAATAACAGTAATAATGATGAATAAACAGCTGTACTTGTATATTCGGGACTGCGCTATGGCAGATCCTGCATTATTCCCCGCCATTTAGAGTAACACTGAGCGGGTAACCCCGTGTTACATGGCGTAACACAGGAAAATTCTGGTTACAACAGGCCTCGGGATGTCCAAAGCAGCAGTCTAGACGCCGATGAACGTTTCTCGCTACAGCAAGTTGGCCTTGTTGAAAATGGAAATTATCTGAAAAGCCTGTCAATGACTGAGAGAATCAAGATGACAAACACATAAAAAGGCACCAAATTTACGGACTAAACTTCTGTTTTGTTTCAAGACTGTGACTGGTCGTTTTTTGAGTTAGAAACGTTTACATACAAAGCTGCTGATCCTAAATATTGTGTGATAAACCACAACCACATAATATAAAACCCAGTAAATATTAATTCAACACGCTTATACCGTCAGTAAAACTGTTGCCTCTTATATGGAGATATTGTGTATAAATATTAGCTCTACCTATAGATGCGCTTTACCCTTATCCGACCGTACCGTATAACTCAAGGACAGCCATGCATGTGTTTTTATGGTACCTACTAAGGTTGCTTGACTAAAATGGCAATCTTAAATAGATTTGATAAATCCAATCGTGAGATTAAGAAAGCGCAGCTATCCATCCCTTTTGCTTCCTCATATTTAGGAAAGTGGAAAAAGTTTTAAAACTTAACTATTATTATTATTAATTAAAGAAAAAGCAGCGAAGCGAAGCGCTCTGGGAGCGCATACCACCGCCAAGCAAGGCAATGTTACCGAAAATACTTAAACTGTTCCTGGAACAAGGACTTGTTTAAACTATCGCTGAAACTTGGTCATATGTTCCACTTGACGTTATTTCCAGTTCCTGTGAATTTGTTGAAGATTCGTTCATAACGTTTCAAATTATGTTCTGACAATTAGAATAAGAAGACAAACGGATGGTCAAAAGCACAGAATGACCGACAGATAATCACAACCATTCGATCGTTGCTCTTCGTAACATGTCGCAGATTTCATTAAGATCAATTTACAAGTTTTTGAAAAAAAAAACATGGCACAAAAAAACATATAATAAACGGTTGAACGAATCTTCATCTCAAGTTAAATAACTGTTCGACCTAACATGCCTTACAATCTCTGTAAATTATTTATGTAAAACTATGTATCTACCAAAGTTTTTTAAGTTGTCTTGGCGACAATGTGATGAACAGACAATGTGAGACAAACGCCGACAAGGACGTAAGCTCCCTGGTGGAGGTAACGATTACGAATAACCCAGGCACGTGATCCAATAACTAATATCACCGCATCGCCAGAACTACAACAGTTGATGAGAACAGCTGCTAATAGCTACAGCAGTGCGTTACAACTTAGTCTCTGTAATTAAAATGCGTAATAATTCGCAATCTGCCGCAATACCGCGAACCCATCCCTAGCTTGCTCCGCACTGTTTCGTATCTTCGTGAGGAACTGAGACGTGTTTGCCCGTTGCGTCTAATATACGAATCTAGCTTCAATTAGCCATACAATTATGATAGGAAATTTTTTATTGATATCACTGTGTGGATGTTTGGAATGGTCTTGATGGTTTAGTCTTTGCTGGTGCGGGTATTGGCAGCTTTAATGATCTTTACAGAGAGCTATTCTGCGATCTCGGATCTTACCTTCCTTTTTTTTCTTCACTCGCTGGGCTGGTTGCGTGGGGTTTTGTCTCGTGGAATTTTTCCGTTCCCACGTCGCCAATCTGGTGTGATTTAATAATAATAACTCATCATAAACCTCTTTATTTATCCATTTCCAATTAATTTTAAAATCGTGAATTTTTTTCAATTCATTGTACCATAAATTTCACACTAAACAAAAAAAAAATGGAGAGACAGTTGATATTGCAACATTTAACTGCTCTGCAGTATTGTCTCTTGTTTACCTTCAATTCTATTCAATGTTTTAAAACGAATTCTTACGATAGCCAAATGAACGAGTTTCCCAATTAGTTGTCTGAACGTTCCGTAGCGTCTTCGCAGTGGCACTGCAAGAAAATTTGTGCTTGGCGGGAGTAACATGTGGAGGGGCTTCACATAGCTATGGAGAACGTGTATGTTGGTTACTTGGTAACAATTTCAGGTAGCTGAGCGAAGAAGGGGGTTTAAGCTCCCTTCCCCCGGCGTAACCGCCATTTCCATGTAAACACAAAGTGTACCTACAGACAACCGTGCCAAAATGTTAGCCGTCCAGTTAGTTTGCCTAGCAAGTTTCACTAAAACAGTTTCGGACATCTCTTCGGATCTGGAGCTAATTATAACCCAAAAAACTACTCGCTTGTGTGCTGTTTAGCCTTACGCCCTATGGAGACAATTTGTCTACACTGGAAACTAGCGCCTCTACTGCTAGTAACGGGAGACACCGAGCAAGTGCGAGGAAATAATAATAATATTTATTAAGTACTCATAGACATTACAAAATTGGAATGAAATATGATACACAGGAGAATGTTTCTATTTTTAGGTGAAATCACAGCACACGTTTTGTATAGGTACGCTCAGTCAACTGGTGCTTCAGAACTGGTGCCGGCTTGCCTGGAGGTTAAATACAAGGTGAGAGCACAACCGCTGGGATCGGTAGCTCAAAGACTTCCCGAGGCTAAAGCCTGGCTGACTCGCTGAATGGCTGGTGGCAGAGGCCTGAAAATGGTAGGAGGGGAACAGCCATCAAAGGACAAACAATCCTTGGCCAGTGCTGGGAAATGGGGAGAGAAATTTTCAAAGCACTTTTTGAATGTCTCTTGTATAGCCGATTTCACACGTCATTCATCTCAAGGCATTCACTCATCCAGGCGCCTGAATGCCTTGTAGCGTCATGGTCGGCACAACTTTGCTTAGCACCATAAAAACTTATAAAAATTTTAACCGTCAAATCAGTTTTCTCTGCAAGTATCACTAATCAAACGAAGTTAATTTCGTGGAACTTCGAGTGAAATAAAGCAAAAAACAGCGCACTTTTCTACAATTTCTAGGGCACAGAAACAGATACGGACGAGTAGATAAGCGAACACCTTGATATGAATGACGTGCGAATTCTCGGCCAGTTCACACGTCCCTCATCGTAACGCGTTCAGTCACGAAAATGAGCACGAGCCGTCCGAACACTTTTCTGTCCAGACGCAGAAGCGACCTTCATTCCAATGAATGACGCCACGCGTTCACTAACGATCTTGTTTCTTTAGATTTTCGCATTTATTTGGGGTCGGTTTGAAGTCAGCCTGGTTTTGATAGGGGCAACTTTTGAAAAGAATTTGAGTCCGATAAAACGATAAAAGTGAAATGAGCGATCAGCAATCGCTTCGTTGTGCAGTCAAAGATGGCGCCACTGCTCTTAGTACAACATTTTCAGCTCAACTAGTTTTCTTGTGTTAAACGTGAATACATAAATTCTGATCGGCAAAGTGACTGTAAAAAAAAAACATATTTGTCGGCTTTTACATGATTTAAAATCGCTATTGAGGATTAATTCTGTATTTATAGGTTCTGTTTACTGAACTTGAATGACGCCATGCGTTCAAAACGCGACGTGCTTCATACTTCCGTCTTCCGCATTTGCTGCTGCCGCTTAAACCGAATCAGCGCGCCGCGTCCATCAGTTTGACTGAACGCGTTACGATGATGGACTTATGGACACCGGCTATGACTGACTAGCGTTGGTTAGAGGCCAGTATCTCTTCTACCATATTTTTCCCCGCTCATACTATATTGCAACACGTGGATAATGAATCCACCAAACAAATACGAGCGCACAAACAGAATTTTCATTGGATAATGAATCCACCAACCAAATACGAGCGCACAAACAGAATTTTCATTAGATAAAGATTCCACCAACCAAATACGAGCGCACAAACAGAATTTTCATTGGATAATGAATCCACCAACCAAATACGTGCGCACAAACAGAATTTTCATATGAAGATTAAAGAGGATACAGAAACAACACATTTTGACGCAGAATTTTTGTTTCTTAAAACATGAGAAGTTTCGTCGTTGGTTCAGGAAAAATTTCTGTAGTTTTATACACGTTTGTCGTCCCCATACAACCGTTTCGTAGTTCACTACGCAAAGAAAAGTCTTTACCTAACGTCATAAAATTTCACATCATACTAAGTTTACCACTGTGAGTTAGCTTCAAGTTGACGTTTCACGGTACTATCATTAATATTTTATGCAAGTGAACAGGAAAGTGGAGCTTGTACGCGTTTTTTTATTCAATTCTAAAGCTCCTCTTGCTCAGTCAGTTAAGTTCGTTTCACCAAAGAAAACCTAACTTTGAGCCCACCCTGTAAAATCCGCTTGAATGTGAGACACTCGCCCATTTTACTGAAAAAATCTTCAAGAGGCAGTTCGATTCCACATCCGCTGGACAGTGCGATGCCAGTGACATTGAGCCCGTTGGACTCCAGCGGCTTGTAAACAATCCGAGACCGGAAGAATCCTTCCACACTCTGCAACCCGGTCCCTGCGTACGGCGACCCGTAGAGTTTAAAAATTTCGAAACACCGAAACGGCGTCATATCGGACAATGTTTCTTGCATTTGGTAAAACGGAGCATCGTCGTCGTTCTCAAAATTGTGGGCAATGTTATACAGGTTATAACTTTCTAGATTGAATAATTGTAAAGTAATAAAATCGTCCATGGAATTTACGTCATTAAGCTTGAGCGACAGAAACACTGCAAACGTTTCCAAAGACCGTGCATAGTGACCTACAACAGCTATCGTTCTGTTGACAGGAACATGCAACGGGAACAGGTCCAAATAGGTCAATGTTGCCCAGTTGTGGGCCATCAAACCCGATATCAGGACACTCTGAGGGACCCAGTCTGGATCGTCATTTTCCTCTTTAGCAAGATCCTTCCACACGTTTGGGGTTGTCGAGCTGAAATCCAGACTGCTGCAGCCACTAAGATTTCCACTGATGACTACATACCAGAATTTGCACACTCGTTTCAGCTTTACCAGCTCCCTGACAGACATATTTTGAAACACCTCGTGCAGAGCGATGTGGTGGAGGACGGTGATAGAGAATTTTTGAATATCATTTGGCTCATAATCGAAGTTGTCGTATATTGTTGACGCAGGAACCAGTTTTGGTTGTCTGCTACCCATACGTCTATAAGGAATACACGCTGATGAACGGTACATTGAATGTTCAATAGCGTCGGCCCAGGATTTTACATCCAGTTGATCTTCTTCCCTTCGAAAATTTTTCGCCAGTAGAAAATAATGGCCAGTGTTAATTGGGATTCTGATAAGAAAGGCGAAGTAAATACTTGTAGAGGTAGGGTGATAGTAAGGACCATTCCATATAGCTACATGGGAACTAAAATACTCCGACTGCTCGATACAGTTATTGCAGAGTAGGACCTGTCTTGCACGGTGTTCTCCTTGTTCTTCGATGGTGACAAACGCCTCGTTCTCAAATTCGGCGGTGAACTTGTTGTACACAAACTGCACTTGCTTGGCAACATCGCCGAACATTTCCCTGATTGTGACTTCGTCCGCAGTCCTGGGTAAATTGAACAAAATGATATACTTGCATAAACGTCTCTTACGTATACCCCGGCGTGATTCTTCCTCTTGGATCTGTGCGTCAAGCTCTTGGACGTCGCGGCCATTGGCGACGGCTTGACAGCGTCGGATGACTCGCTCTTCTTGTGCTTTTCTGCTATGCATTTCTTGCAGAAAACTTGCCGTACGTCGTCGAAGTTTGAAGATATGCAGGTAGCTCAGGTCAATAGAGGAATTACCTGCGAACAAACAAGTATATGTACATCAATTGAATTGTTTTCCGGAGTCTATGCGTACATACATACGCACACAACTGTGCTGAGGCATGCGCCAAATTGGAAAAATAACGGCTAACACATCCTAGACCGGATCCAGAATCCTTCCGAATCGATGTTAAAGATATCGTGTGGATAGTCACACCCACCAACGTACGGAAAAGTCAGCATGCAAACAAAGACAGACTTGCTGTTCCCAATACAGCCGCGCAGGTAATGTGGCTTATGGCAAAGTAGACAATTTCCCACTCGTGCGCTAGTTTCTAGCCAGTAAAATGAGTTCCAGGCGGTAACCTCGAATCGATTACTCTTGAGATGCTAAAGACTAAATCTTGCTGCGTAAGACGTAGATTACTAACTTCTACCATTTGCAGGGCGATCCAACACGAGCAAAACTAACGCTCCTGTCTAGGTTTTGAAAAGTGAATAATAGTGGGCTTAGCTCAACTCCGGTTTGTTGGTCCACTCCAACCGGTGATACCTCTGAAGTTTTTGTCGATTAGTTCAACAAAATTGATCTAAGCCAAGCCCACCCATCCGAAACCCCAGCCAGGTGCGTTGGCTTCGCCACTTTAAATTTGATTTTGAAAGCTACTCTTGAATGGGTTACTATCAGCTGGCCGTGAACTCAGTCATGCTCCGCCAAATGCAACTCGGAGTTGTCTCAAGA
>LQNS02278184.1:7271370-7284984 GCA_001587735.2 Parhyale hawaiensis | reverse complement strand
TATGATATGAATTTTTAGATGTTTCGCATTCAAGCTTATAGTCATACAATATTATTTTGGTCGATAATGTTGGAAATTCTAGCCATATCATTAAAATCCATGGCAATCTCTACATATTCTGCCCATATAATGGGAGGAATTCCCCTCATGAACGTACGTACGGAAATCCGTTGATAAGCTACCATTGTTATGCTCTAACATATTCTCTCCCATATATAGTCTTTAAACATCCTTGTACAACGATCTACCATATATAGTCGTCAAACATCCATGTACGACCATAGACCTTCGTTTCTTGACAAACCATAAACAGCCAATATTGCCTCCACCGATATCGACCTAAATATACTAAAATCAACGTTATGTTATGGTCGACATATCTACCATATTGTTTCATCATCCAAAATCGACTTTAATCTCTCATACACTACTATTTTCTACTATAATCGCAACCATAATTTCCGACTGGGTGGTAAAGTCCTGTTTCATTTCTATAAGCTCCGAAACGAAATAGATGTTTGTGTCATAGAAAAATAATAAAGCTCATCCACAGCTGTCAGATCTAACTTGGCTGTCAATGTTATCAATATTGGTTGACATCATACATGAGTGAATTGAACTTGGAACTTGAGTTATCAATATTGGTTGACATCATACATGAGTGAATTGAACTTGGAACTTGAGAAAAAAGAGAACCTCCTACGTGATTTTTGCAGAATCCTCAAAGAATTTCGAAGAAAACTGTCACGGTTCGAAGCACAGCTGAGAAAAACCTATTTCATTGCATTAACGAGTTTTGGGCTACACCCACTGAAAATATCACCGTTGATTTTTGCGAAACATTTGATTTGAATAAACACTATTTGCAAAGATTATCAGGTCTTAATAGAATTGAGTGATGTTTTTCTGTTCCAGACTCCAGACTGTAACGTTGCTGATGTGCCAGTTAAGTTGCAGTTAGAGATAATTGATTCACGAGCTAATGATTTATTAAAAGAGAAGTACACGGAAGAAAAATATGTAAAATTTTATCACTGCAGATCACTTATTGAGTTTCCGAAGCTAAATAAATTACCACTGGTACGGCATCAGTGTTTGGATTAAATTATCTCTGAGAACAAAAATTTTCAAGAATAAAGTCTGTGAAGTCATCATATCAAAAGAGATTAATTTATCAGAACTTGAAAGCAATTTTTTTGATTATGTGCAGTAATTTTGCAGCATTCATTTATGATATTTCAAAACCAAAAGTCACTTTCACAAATCCTACTAACCTTATTTTGTTTCTTGTATAATTTGATTTACATCTGCGCACACTGAAACTTAAGTATCTGCTGTTTTGTTAACGCCGCCTTCATAGGATACTATTCAGTACATAATGGAGAACAGGCATTTGCCGTGGACCCCCACTCCCCCCCCCCAAAAAAAAAAACTCCGTTTTCAGTCTGTGAATCGTTTTTTATGCGAGGTACAGAAAATTTGCAGAAGAACTTTTTTTCTTAGTTTCACAATTTTTCACGCAATAACCAAATTTTTAAGTTCTACTACCAATAATGAAAAATGAACTCCCCCTTCCCCCCCCCCCTCCAAAAAAAAATATCAGTTCCCAAAAGACTGAAAAAGGTCGCATCGAGAAGGACATGGGCATATTAGAGAAAATCAATCAATAATTGAATGGCTTGAAACATTTTTGAATGCTCGTTTTCCTTAAACTGACAAATTCGTATACTATTCTTCGTTATAAAACATGTTCCCTACTCGGGAAAAATTACAAAGATGCCCAAATTTGTTGAAGAAACCCCTAACTTCGTTTCTAGATTTATCGCTATCAGGAAAAATTTCATTTATCTAAAATATTCTCCCTGTAATCAATACTATATTTGCAATAGCGTTGACAATAAAATAACTGCTATGAAAGCGTAGGACTAAGGTTATTTTCTTCTTTACAATTCAATTTATGGAATGTGGAACGAAATTTAGAGTGTCATCTTGAGATTACGAGAGAGCAATTTTTTATTCAGATTCAACATATGCGCTTTTTATCGTCAGGCATATATCCAACTGCACCCGAAAAAGAAGTTTGGTAAATGGATAACATATGAGTTGACAACGTCACATCCTCTCACTTCCACCGTCGCAGCGGCACTGAAGCGTTGACTGGTGTCAGACCGGCGGGTGTCTCCATGTTGCATGCAACATCGTTTCACAGTCCAAATGCTCTCCATAGCGCATCACGAAATAATAGCAACTTTTACCTTTATACTGCAAGAGAAATGTTGCATTTTATGAAATAGACTTCATAAGCAAACCTTTCATAGCGGTATCATGTAACTGAACACAAACATCAGTTCAGTTCAAGCGAGTTAAAATATGAACTTACTAAAGTGCCCGCGCTGTCAATAATGACAGCGAAAAATTTGTGAAGACCCGTCTTGTGTTGCTTGTAGCATCATCGCAAAAATATTAAGGCAGAGCCTACATGTATAGAAGGGAGCTCCCTGTCAGGGTAGTGCACTTTATGATTTCTCAGGTTATCAACTATTTAGGGTAGACGGATGAGTTCCCTTCTATACATCTAAGGCTTTTATTAACTTGCTTTTGTAAGATGCTGCCCAACTGCCAACTTGAATTAGGGAACAGTACAGATACGCGTACAAAGCTGAACAAAACCACGCTTTCTTTCGGTGATACGTAAAAAAAAGCGATGTTATTTGCACGAAGTCAATATTGCTACTAATAAATACCAAGCTCTGTATCCAAGATACTCGAGGGTGGCATATAAATCTGATTCTGAAAATTTTTCCTCAAGAGATAACTTGCTCTGGTGAAAAAAGAACAGAAAATGTGGCAAAATAATTTGCTGCCAAGAAATCATCCTGGTCTTTACGCGCCTGCTGACCGCTCATGAATATCTTACCAGTTGCCTCGATAATCACCAAAATAAGAAAATAAGAATATCAACTGAAGCTTGAATGAGGGAAATCTCAGAGGAGAGTACACAACACGATAGAAGAGATTGTGTAGAGAAGATGTATGCATCTACAATTCTACATCGAGTGGACTGCAACATTGTCAAAGAAACACCGAAATCAGACATGCGGTTCGAGTGCCATCATCTGCAACCTGGAATATTTTCTACCTGTCAGTTTTCTATGAAGCTTGGCAGGATGACCACAGTCTTGAAGCAGATGAATTCACTGATGAAGCCAGGAAGGCGAGAGCTAATTTTTGTCTATCTATTTTGTTAGGAGCATGAAACGAAACCTATAAATAAACTAGAGCGCTCTGAGAGCGCATACCTCCGCCAAGCTAGCGAAAAATTCAAATTGGCTCTGAAACCATAATTTTCTTTGTATCAACTCCAAAATCTTATCATTTCTGCCTTTTGATAGTAATAAACGCTTTGTGCAATTTTCTTGAAGATCCGTTAGCAACTTTTTGAGTTATACTGCAAACAGACGTTATGACAAACATGAGTCAAACATACAAACGAACGAACCGATCTGCACCAAAATTTGATAATTTATGCCTTTTAACATTACTAACAACCTGTATGAATTCCATAAATATCAATTTATTATTTTTTTAGTTATTGTGCTAACCAGCATAAAATTAAAAACAGTGACAAACGAACGAACGAACAAACGGATCATTACCAAAATTTGGTTATTTACTTGCTTGTTTAAGATGCTGTCCAATCATGTTAACTTCATAAAAATCCATTTATAACTTTTTGAGTTGTGGCAGTGAGAAAAATGAGGCAGACAAAGAAACAGAAGACATATCTTCACCAAAAGTTTTTCATCTATTCCTCCTAACATACCTAACAATCATTGTGAATTTCGTCTAAATCGGTTCATAACTTTTTGAGTTATATTGGTAACAGACAAACAAGCAGACAAACGTTCAGACAGACAAAGAGACACAACGAAAACATAACCTCTTTGACGGAGGTAATAAAAATATATATACACACACGACTGTCATTCTTAGTATCAGATTCTCAATGTCACTGCATTTGTGTATGACACTATTAAAGTACATATAGCTTCGGAGACTGTGACCTAAGCCTGGAAATCTCATTTCTTAATTTCATCGATACCACCACCTCTGGCTACCAGTGATGCAGTGCTTACGATGGCAGCCGTAGGCCTAACAGTGGAACGTAGTGCGGTTCAGAATATAAGACCACTACGGCATCTCCTTCGATGGTCCGCACTTTACTCTGTGTGCCACGTTTCCATCAATGAATAATGAAGATTGTTACTCGGGTGTCTTTTTTTCGTTATATTCTTGATCAGAATCACAAAGATCACTGAAAACTACAAGAATTGGAGATGCTCTTATGTACAAACAACAAGCACTGTTTAGTTTAAAAATAGAGGCGTATCATATTTATGACGAAGATAGCAGGTGATAGATTTATCCAGATTTTTATATTTTCCTAAGCAAATTCGTAAGTAAACTAGCCTTTTTTGAAGCATTTAACACACTGACGTATCATAAAACTAACGAAATTACAATTCTTGAAATAAATCCCGAAAACAGTCACGGTCACCTTACTCAATCTATCAAGTAAAAGGAAATATCTCGAACTTGTATTTCAAAAAAAATTTCTTCTACCAATCGCTAGAGTTACTCTTTGATCACACTTGATTTCAATTTTTTCAATTCATGTAGCCGTGATCACAGAGCAATGAACTCTGATCACCATCAGAATCACCTCAAAAACTGGTCACAAAAGCGAACAAATCACTCACAAGGTGAGCACAAAAAATGCCTTTACTAAAGTGTAGGAGTAACCGGCCTGCTAGCTGGTAGAAATGCATGAGATCTCTTCAGTTCACGGGAAACTCACCAGAATGTAAACAAAGCGCAGCGTATCCAAAGGAGCAGACGGAGAGTCACTCAGCAGCCACCGACCACTATTAAAGTAGGGTCACAAATACTCCAAGATGGTTCGGGCAGCCTTTATATACTTCCTTGGCCCACGCTTGTTAGAGCGTTCACGTTCCAGTTCAGACTTGAAACGTTTCCACCAGCATAACTGCACCCTAATATAAATAATTATATATATGTATATGTACCCTTATAGGAGATGAAGCTGGTTAAATTTAAGCGCTTGTAGTTAAAAGGTGAAAGAAAAGAGACATGCCAATTTAAAAATAAAAGTGATCTCACCGGTCATAAAACGATGGGATCGACATTATCACCCTGGTGTCGAAAGCAGCAGTTAACGTGCCCTTAAAGGTTTCTCACTACTGTAAGTTGGCCTAGTAGAAATAGGAAATTTATTTGGTATACTTTAGGCGAGGATTTACATCGATCCAAAGATATGATGTTGCAGGTCTACCCATGGCCTTATGCATGCACATCACCCTGCTAATGGAATTGGAATTGGAGTTCACTCGTCCCTCATCGTAACGCGTTCCATCACAAAAACGAAAGCGAGCTGTGCGTTAACTCTTTCTGTCTCTGTCCATACGTAGAAGTGTCCTTCATTCAAATGAATGATGTCCCGCGTTCAGTTATGATATCGTTTCTTTAGAATTTTGCTTATATTTCGCGTCGGTTTGAAGTCACATTCGTATCCCATCATCTTATAGCCTAATTTTGATAGGAACAAATATTTCAAATATTTAAGGCCTGATAAATTGTTAGAAGAGAAATCAACAGAGAGTGATCAGCCGGTATTCGAAATCAAAGATGGCGACCGAGTGTTCTTACAACATTTTTAACTAGTTTTCTTGTCTTGAACGGGAGAACAGTGATTCTGATCGCTAAAGTGACGATAAAAAATTATCAACTTGATCACGATTTGGAAACGCTGTAGAGTATTAATTCAGTATTATAGGGTCTGCTTACTGAACTTGAATTACGCAACGAGTTCAAAAACGGGACGTGCTTCATCCTAGCTTCAGTCTACCGCATGTGCTGCAGCTGCTTCTATCAAATGAACGCGCCGCGTCCATCAGTTTGACTGAACGCGTTACGATGAGGGACGCGTGAACAAGGCCTTACGAAAAGGCTGATAAATAAAATGGGATAAATTACATACTCGTTAAATGACGCCAAATTTGAGAATTAACCCTTTAATTTTGCCTATCTTTCTATACTGTGAGTCTTACAGTTTTTGGTTACAAACGCTTATATTAAAACAGCTGATCCTCTGGTTATACGGTAAGTCAGAACCATATAACTTGAAACATAGTAAAGGTAATTTGATGACGTTCTACCATGAATAGGAATTTTCCCTACTACATTCAAATAATTTTTAGAGAATTTTAGCACGGCCTATAGATGTACTTAAATAGCATAAGACGATACCGTACAACGTAAGGATCGCCATGTTTGTTTGTCACTGAGACCACAGCACATGGATTGGTGAAGCTCAGTCAACTGTTGCGTCAGAATCGGCACCTGCTGACCAGTAGTAACCAAGGAGGTTTAATAGAAGGAGGGAGCCTGGAGCCTCATCTGTGAAGCTCAAGTTTCGGGTGTGGCTGGTGCCAGTCTCTGCATGCACCAATTTCATAGAAATACTGTACGTCAGCTTGACTGTTACTCCCCCGGAAAACTCCATGCTCCCGCGTCACTTCCAACAATGAGATTCATGAATGCGTCACAGCCGCACCCGAAAAGTTGAAACTCGAGCTTACACAATTTATTGTAGCAGGACTCCCTCCTCCTCGATTAAAGCTCCTTGGTGGTAACGATAGAAGCTTAATTAAAGGAGGGACCACAGCCGATGAGTTTTGTAATTCAGCGACTTCCGACGACTTAAGCCTGGCTGACTGGCCACACCAATGGCTGGCATGGGAGCAGCTATTGAAGGAGAAAAATTCCCCAGCCAGTACAGCGAACGTATATTCCCTTCTATTAAAACTTACAGCTAGCAACCCAAACGAGGCTCGTAGGAAACGTTCATCCCGTATTAAAAATTAATTAAGGGAATATATAGTTCCATGCGGACCCAGCAACGTGGAGCCGAGGAAAACTCGTTCATTTGAGCATCGTGTGCACCGTCTTCTCATCTGGTAAAGTTCTGGAAACGTGTTTAGAGCTGAAGGAAATTCGTACCTCCCACTTTCTGTACTCACGACACTAGACGAACGATCGACAGGCTGGGACGGCGTCAAGAGACTGTCATATGAACCGGACTTCAAGTGGTGTTAATAACCCACAAACCAGGGCCAAGTTCTCACTGATTCAACCATTTGTTTTGACCAGACTTGTACCATGTATAGCGGTACCAGGCAGCATACCAGGCGGTCATACCAGGCAGCATTTGACTTTAATGGTTCGGAAAAGAGGCTCAGAGAGAAATTTTATTTTTTTCAATATTCATCGTATATTTGACCCCTGTGGGGTCTGAGTATTAGAAGCATTTGCAGTAAAAATTATATAAAGGCTGCTAAACCACAAGTTTTATGCAATCATTTATTTAAAAAATACAAACTCACCTTAGTGCAGTGACCGTTTCTATTCTCTATGAACTTTTTCATTATTGCAGCTACGGTTCTGAAAGTTTACATGCATACATAAAACGTAATTCTAAGGTATTTCTGTTCGTGACTTTTATTTAAAGAAAACTGGTTTGCTTTTCATAGGAAACAATTTTATTGAAAAATTACAAAATTGAATCTACGCTTCCAATTTTGAAGCTAAAGCAACAGGTACGGTTTTCTACGTTGGAATCAGCACGCTTTGCACTACAATTACTGCTAGGAGAGTTTTCAAAAGTCTTGTGGGTTTTATGTTTAATATACCCCAAGCTTTCGAACTACTAAACGTAGCCTGTCTTCAATGGAACGAAAGTTCAAACTTATCAGCAGAACTACGAAATTTGTATACAACAGCTGCTGATAAGTTTGAACTTTCGTTCCATTGAAGACAGGCTACGTTTAGTAGTTCGAAAGCTTGGGGTATATTAAACATAAAACCCACAAGACTTTTGAAAACTCTCCTAGCATGAATATACCTGGGTGTCAACGTATATTTCAAGAAATTCATAACTACAATTACTATAGAGACATTTTTTAATTCGAATCAATTTTTTTATTTATTCAGTAATTTCAAAAATTATATTTAAAAAATCTAAAATGTCTAGGGAGGGAAATGCAATTGTTCATTTCAAGTGTTTTCTATGGCAATTGTAGAGCATAGCACGCTCATTCCAATGACAAAAACTGCATTGCCTTAAAAGTGAAGAAGCAAATTTGCGAAGAAGGGGTTTAATTGTAACTTTTCAAGAGAGCCGGGAAATATAGTGGATCCGTTTTCTTTGAATAACTGGTTTTCTATGCGGAAATATAGTGAATCCGTTTTCTTTGAAAAACTGGTATTCTATGTGCAAAATGGGAAAAAGTACATCAGTGTAAATCCCAATTTTATTCGATTTTACGTATCTCTACCAAGTTTCTTGAAATTTTCCGAAATTTTCCACAAAAAAATGAAATTTTTTCTGGGGGTTGGGGAGGGGATTAGGCTCCTGAACGTCTACCTCAAAACCCCTTCTATTGCCGCTGCAAACGCGCATACCACAATCTGTGTGTGTTATTTGCAGTGTTATATCAAGAAACTTTCAAAACTCAAATTTAGTATCATAATATATATGTATATGTAGCCAGTCAGCCAGGCTTCAGCCTTGCAGGAAACTTTATCTTCGTCGCCGAGGCTTTTCGCTCCCTTTCTCTATTAAACCTCCTTGCGCCTCACGACTGGGCCGCTTGTCAAGCCATTGCCAGTGTTACCACTGGACACTACTTTAGAAAACGAATGACCAAGGGTGGGGGGAGAGAAATTCTTGCTTCGACAGCCGCGGGAGCCGAAGGAGAGGAACATTGACACGTTGAAAACTCTACATCCCTGCAGATACCACGCGGACTGCAATTGAAATTCCCAGAATGTTTGGAAAGAAGGTACTTAATAAATTGGACAACATGAGCTACATACTAAGCAATGCCAGATTTTAGCATTATCTCTTATCACACTTACTGAACGAGCTGACTTGGCCCCTAACATTTTAATACCGCTTGTGCAGGCACACACTTGTGCCTACGAGGGCTCAACGGAACATTCAGACAAGCTGTAGTTTCCCATTTCCTCCTAAAGCCATTGTTGTGAAGATATTTCTTTATTTAGTTTTAAAATGTTTGCTTCTACCTACTCGTTAATTGCACTCTTCCCTCATAACTTCAACTAACAATAGCTTGAAAAAATTACTTTAATCCGAAGTCCATTGGTAAAACCGTGAGAAGTGGGGAGGCTGTATATTGAAGACTAGCGGTGTTACTGCAGCAGAAATTGGGCGTTTCACAGTCGTGTGAAGTGGCTGTATTCTTTCCAGGCTTCCCGAACCATCCACTGCCCCTCTGCTGCCGGGTGGCACTATCGTCTCTCACGACGATGTTGCGTTCACGTAAGCTTTCCTGTGCAAGCCACCGCTAAAATAAACATTACCTAGGCAAACCTAACCTAGCCTAACCTACCCTTACCTCCTTACCTAACCTTCTAACCTAACCTTGCCTTACCTAACCCAACCTAACCTAACTTAATCAGCCGTACAGCGAGCAGCGCGGCGCACCAACTTGAACGCCGCTCACGCGCACACGATCTGCGTACACAAACACGCACACATCTCCGTCGTGAGAGACGATAGAGCTGCCGGGTTCACACCAGCGACTTTCGTCGGCGTTCCAGCATAAATCTAACTCAACTGATCTGACTATGCTGCCGCAGCGCGGTATCAACTTGAGCATAATTTAACTGTTTAAAAATATTTTTGAATATTTGAAGCGCTACTGCAGTTTATATACCATAGCAAGCGTCAGTGGTGAACTTTCGACTATCTTTCCAAGCGTTAAGCGAGTCTAAAGTCGCTCCGTTTTTATTTCATCGTTTTTGGTGCTATTTTACAACATTGCAAGTTGTGGCTACGGTCACAGCCAGGGCCATGGTTGAGTTGGCTCTTCGGTGATAACGCCAACACAAGTCGCTAGAGTGAAAACGGCTTCTTTCGCCAACTACTTCAGCATGTCCAACCGCCAGGCCTGTTATCGACTACGATACTGTCATTGTTCGGCACGGTAGGGACTATTGGACATTCTTCTTCCAAATAAAATTTGAAAATACAATAGTGAAACGAGTTTTTTGGGAGTTAACACAAAAACATTGATGCAAGAGTATTTCTGTATTTACACACAACGCAGCAACGATAACAAGGGTAATTTTCTTGGGTACTGCCAATAAAGAGACCTAGGCAGACCTCCAAAAATCTATTAGCTTACATTCACATTGCGCTAATTACCGAACTGTTGATGCTTTGGGATTTGCATCCGGACTACGAGGAGGCTAATGCACATTCACAAAGTTCCAGCTCTAGACTAAAGATTGTGACATGGGGAAGCGCTTACACGGATAAGGCACAGCACCTATGCAAGGCAAACAAGTAGCTAGGATTGATATCCGGACTGTCAGATGGCTACTGTCTTCTTTCAAACTTCTTACCTCAAGTTCTTTATTCTTTAGGAACGGGAGGAAGGACGTATAGTGACGGAAAATTATGTATATGGCTAAAATGGCAGAAATCTTCATTTAAATCGAAAAATATTTAAGAAATCACACCATTCCTGTCAGGTGTGTAGCGTGGAAGGCTTTCACTCATTACAATATGTACATACTTGCTTAGAAATTAATAGAACTTATATACCCGAGGGGAGCCAATATACGTACTAGATCGGAGTGAATAGCACAAAATTATTAGTGATATGCATGGATTAACCTTACCTCTCCCATAGGTCGAAAAAAGCTGAGAAAGAACAACAGTTCTTGAAAACTCAAGGAAGAAAAAGAATTTTGATCAATTTGTAAAGGAAATAGTGATATTCGGCTCTAAAATATAAATTTTTATATAGCCGATGGTGCTATACATAATTGCCGTTTCGAACAATTGCATTATCATTACAACAATTACTAATCATTACGTACTGCATAGTGCACGCGTCTACAGCTTTACTACCGGAGCCACACTGTGCTATCGCAAGCTCTACCAAAGTTGCCAAGGCTACACATGCCTGCGCACGCACAACTGGAAGCGAGGACGAGCAGCTCACACATCGTCCCTTGAAATATATTTCAACTCGGTAGCATAGATACGGCAACACGAACGACTTGCGAGCCGTACATCCACTCATCAGGTTGTGCGCAGGAAGGCATAGCGTAGCCCCGGCATACTGAGCGAACGTTCAGCTTGCAGGCAGTTGTCGGTGTCCAGGCAGCACAGGGAAGGATATTAGCCGAACGACGGACGGGATGACCATCCGCTCATCAGCTGAGCGGGCGATGGTGACGCAAGTGTTGTGCGAGTGGCAGGCTCGACAGCTGACTCGCGTCGGGAAATGATATATCAACTATAGCATTTTGTGGAGAAATCCATGCTTCAATATTATGAACTTATTGCTAATAATAACGTTATTAGTGTGTTCAAGTAGCTGCCAGCATAGCGTAAGTAACGTTCTGTTACGTATATAAAACCTGATGAAGTCAAGTTCACTGCAATCTCTACTGAGAAACCAACACGCACTGGTTCGTGTTGCATACATAGGCCAACTGGCTCAGAGGACTGAATGTTTGCAGTCGGTCGCTATTCACCAAGAACTTTGACGTCATAAACAAGAAAGAAAGAAAGAAAATACTGTACATTTATTTCTCCCCGTAGGAAGGTATTCATACAATGCACCGGAACGTTCTTATACAACATCATGTGTCTCGTGGCCCTCCCCATTTTCGGTTAAGGTCAGTACCCCTGCAGCAACTTTGCGGACATCTAATGCTAGTTAGGCTTGCCAAGCGCAGTAAGAGTTCGCTAGCCAGTATTGAAAATCGAGCTTACGACCTGCAGTATCAGTAATCAACAAGCAGCTTCAGCGTTTAAATTAGTGTTGCTGATATATGTTAATATTTTCCAGTTTCTGATACAAAGTTGGAATCTCGCCATAGCGCTGCGGGCATGGATAGGAGGCCAGTCATGTGCCCGGATATGAAACCCGAATTATACAAGTAAGGCTTCCACCGAAGGAAGCACAGCTCAAAACGATCTGTGGTTGACTGCAGTCGTACCCTCTTCTGGGACCAGTTGGCCTATGTTTACAACACGAACCAATGCGCATGAGTTTCCCAGTGGCTTTACCTTTACTTTTACAACTCATGCCACACGTTAGGTAGTCCACTCTCCTAAAATAAAAATATGATCAATGAGTACCATCACAATCAAAAAATTTCCCAAAGAAATGAGATTTTACAATAAATTACAGAGCTTTCATTGATCACTGATTGACATCCGGACAACTTGGAGGCTAATTTACATTCGTACAGCTGTGATCATATCTTAATATGACGCTGTAAGTTGAAAAAATTTCCACAAGTAACAAATTTTCAAGGTAATCACTCTAATTATACAGCTGGTTTTTATCAGAGATTACCTTCAGGGATGCTAGGTGGCTAATTTACAGTCGTAATTGTTCAACCTTATAACCTGACCCGACCCCACATCCTTATATCCTGACCCGACCCACAACCTTATATACTGACTCGACCCACAACCTTATATACTGACTCGGTTCCACAACCTTATATACTGACTCGGTTCCACAACCTTATATACTGACTCGACCCACGATTTTATATACTGACTCGACCCACAACCTTATATACTGACTCGACCCACAACCTTATATCCTGACGCGGCCCCACAACCTTATATACTGACTCGACCCACAACCTTATATACTGACTCGACCCACAACCTTATATACTGACTCGACCCACAACCTTATATCCTGACACGGTTCCACAACCTTATATACTGACTCGACCCACAACCTTATATACTGACTCGACCCACAACCTTATATACTGACTCGGTTCCACAACCTTATATACTGACTCGACCCACAACCTTATATACTGACTCGGTTCCACAACCTTATATACTGACTCGGTCCCACAACCTTATATACTGATGCGGATCCACAACCTCATATACTGATGCGGACCCACAACCTTATATTCTGGCACGACCCCACAACCTTATACACTGACGCGGACCCACAACCTTATATACTGATGCGGACCCACAACCTTATATACTGAAGCGGACCCACAACCATATATTCTGGGACGACCCCACAACCTTATATACTGACGCGGACCCACAACCTCATATACTGGCACGACCCCACAACCTTAAATACTGACGCGGACCCACAACCTTATATACTGATGCGGACCCACAACCTTATATTCTGGCACGACCCCACAACCTTATATACTGACGCGGACCCACAACCTTATATACTGGCACGACCCCACAACCATATATAGTGACGCGGACCCACAACCTTATATACTGGCACGACCCCACAACCATATATAGTGACGCGGACCCACAACCTTATATACTGACGCGGACCCACAACCTTATATACTGGCACGACCCCACAACCTTATATACCGACTCGACCCACAACCTTATATACTGACTCGACCCACAACCTTATATACTGGCACGACCCCACAACCTTATATACTGACTCGACCCACAACCTTATATAC
>LQNS02278184.1:7255395-7270949 GCA_001587735.2 Parhyale hawaiensis | reverse complement strand
ATATACTGACTCGACCCACAACCTTATATACTGACTCGACCCACAACCTTATATACTGACTCGACCCACAACCTTATATACTGACTCGACCCACAACCTTATATACTGACTCGGTTCCAAAACCTTATCTACTGACTCGACCCACAATCTTATATACTGACTCGACCCACAACCTTATATACTGACTCGGTTCCACAACATTATATACTGACTCGACCCACAACCTTATATACTGACTCGACCCACAACCTTATATTCTGACTCGACCCACAACCTAATATAATGACTCGACCCACAACCTTATATACTTACTCGACCCATAACCTTATATACTGACTCGACCCACAACCTTATATACCGGCTCGGTTCCACAACCTTATATACTGACTCGGTTCCACAACCTTATATACTGACTCGACCCACAACCTTATATACCGGCTCGACCCACAACCTTATATCCTGACCCGACCCCACAACCTTTCATCCTGACTCGGTCCCAGAACCTTATATACTGACGCAACCCCACGGTCTTATGCACTGGCACCACCCCACAATCTTATGTACTGACGCGGACCCACAACCTTATATACTGGCACCAAACCACAACCTTATAAACTGACGCGGACCATACGAATCAAAACATCTCAACAGCACAAATGGAAGTTAATGAGACTCTTTTCACAATCCTTCAAGTAAAACCAGGCTACAGCACCTACACCGATATTTTAAATAGATCAGTTCTTGAAAACAATTAATCTATTCCTTGGATTCATCGCTAGCAATGCAAATTAATCAATAGAAAATGCGTGAAGTGCATGGTTAACTCAACTATTCATAAATGCGTTGCCGTGACTTCAACTGCACATCGCGTTACAAATTAATAAAAAAAAATTACTAACACAAATTCGCTGACAATTAGGAACAATAAACTAAAGTTTACCAGAGTTGTTTGCTGAATGGCAAAGATTTAGTTGCGGTTGGCATTCTCAGTAATTTTTAACGCAATCGAATAAATTGAGTTGGCTCTACAATCGTAGCACCAACCAAAGTCGTACGTGTAAATTTAACTGCCTGTAAGCTACGTACATCTCTCTGAGATCAGTTCCCTGACCCGTTTTTCCGAGGCAGTACCCCACTTTAGGTAAGTAAATTCACTGTTATGACCTAACCTACGTTCCCAGAGTTCTACCCTCCTTTACTTAGCCTGAGTTACAAAGATCATCCCTAGTCACCCCACGTTTCATTATGTCGCCTCTTCACCATTCGTCTCGTTCACAATGATGAACTTAATCTTTATGCCACCCTGAGGAATGCGTTCGAACGTGAGATGACCGTTCCCTCTTCGAAAGAAATCAAGGAAGGGCAGCGGTCGGCCATCTTCGTCATACAAGCAAATTTCCCTAACAGTAGCATTGTTGGTCTCCAGGGGATGGTAGAATATGCGGGACCTGCAGAATCCATTTAGGCACGTCAGTCCAGTTCCTTCGTGTAAGGTTCCATAGTCTGCAAAGATATCGACGCTAGGAGGTCGAAGACATGCTTCTATTTCTTGAAGAGATTGAAGTCCTGGAATATGTTGGGATAATTCGATCGGTATCACTTCCATAAGTTGTGACCCTTCCAGAAGGCGGACATGTTCCTGTAGCAATGGATGTAGTTGTAGCAGTTGTGGCTGCGCTAGAATATGTTGCAGTCTTAGAATATGAGACTGTCCAGGCATTTGTGGTAGTGCTAGCATCATAAGACATAGTAAAGGCTCCAGAAGAATGCTATTTAACGTCGGTTCATGGAGCTCACGCGGCACATATTTATAAATAGAAACATATGCTTGAGATTGCATGCGCTCTGCAGAAAGCGGAGATGGGTCACTAAAAAGACATGCAAATAGATCTGCCCTCCGTCTAGTCCGGAAGAGTCCCGCATATGTTACATATTCTTGTGATTCCAACGGATCGTGAGGTTGAGGATATTCCGCTGCTACTTCTTCGGCTTGTGATTCTAGTTCTACTTGTATTTCCTCATTTTGTAGAGCAGCTTCTACTACTTTCTGTGGCACATGTCCGCTGATTCCATTGTCCTTCTCCGGAGGAACACGATCCAATTCTTGGAAAGCTACGTAGAGTATAAACGTCTCCAAACAGCGAGCGTAATGACCTACAACAGAAATCGTTCTATTTACAGGAAGATCAAATGGTGTCAGATCTAAATATCGTAGCGTGTTCCAGTTGTAGATCATCAAGCCTGTCATAAAGACACTCCTAGGCACCCAGTAAGGATCCTCTTCTTCCTGGTCAGCGAGATTCTTCCAAATGCTCGAGGTCCTGGAGCTGAAATCAAGACTTTTGCAGCCCATAAGTTCTTCATTGATGAAATTGTTCCAGAATTTGCAAACTAATTTCAATTTCAGCAGGTCTACTAACCACAGTTTCTGAAACACCTGGCCTAAAGCAATATGGTGGAGGACGGTGATTGATGACTTCTCCGGGACATCAGGAACATAGTTGGAGGAACTGAGGATGGCTGGTGACGGCACCAGTTTGGGTTGCCTCCAATGCATTTTGCTGTAGCGAATTTGTTCGCACATGATCTTACCTCGGAATTCCATCAACTGGCTTACGCTGCATGGCACTTCTTGTCTCCCAATTTCTCGTTTATGCACATAGTTGCCGAGAATGTTGAATGGCAGCTGTTTTAGGAATGCAAAGTGAATCTGTCTTTTGCAGGGTCGAGAATACGGAGCGTTCCGTATAGCCTCCAGAGAGCTGTAATACTCAGACTGCTCGACGCCGTTGTTGTCACGTAGCACCTTCCTTGCCATGTCTGCTTGCCCCTCAGCAATGGTGACGAAGGCGATGTTTTCGTACTCTGCGGTGAACTTGTTGTACACAAACTGGACGTCGTCAACTCGCACTTTGTTGCCAAACAGTTCGACAACCGAACGCTCGTCTGCAATGCTAGGCAGATCATACAGAATGATGTATTTGTATTGCTGTCCCTTGCTTCTTGAGGACTCAATTCCTAGTCGAGCTATGCACGGTTGAGGCCGTGAGCCCTGTGGGGGGACATACTCTTTTCCAAAATTTGTCATTTTCTTCGGTGGAGGTTTTTTTGCAAAACGCCAATGTGAAGTTGGGAAGCAATAATTCTGCTAGCTTGTTTAGGTTTACACGTTTCAGCAGTTGAGAAGACTGGATTGGATGACCCGTTTCAGCAGAATATCCTGCAAACAGAGGAAGGGATAAGTGTCTACATTCTGGAAAGTATGCAAGAGTATTTAAAGAAAGGAATACACCAGAAAGAAAAAAAAAAATAATTTACTGTTTACACAGTTCTCTGTGCCCAGTATATTAAGGCCCAGTACCCAGAGGTACCATTCAATAGGGCCGAACCAACTCTGTTGATTGATGCTCCAACCAGAAGGAATTGGTCTAAAATCCAGCGGCAGTTCGCGCATTAGGGCCAGAACATAGAAGTAAAATGAATTAAAGTATATATATATATAAAAGTGCCGAGACTTAAATAATTCTTAAATTCTAAACTGTTCAAAAATTTCGGACATGACTTAGCACAGAAAAGAACCTCTTCCTCTGTAGGATTTCCCGACGCACGTCGAGGGACCATTATCTTCGAGCCCTACTTGCTTTTGATTTATAACGCGTAAGGAGAGATGGACGAACCTCGCCGTGTCATCTCTTTTTTTCTATGGAAGCGAATGGCTGAAAATATGGGCCAGCCACGTCTGGTCCCGCCACAAAAGAACTGTACGCAGAAGGTTTGGGCCAGGGGCATTCTTTGGTCAAGAAAATATGGGCCAGCATCGTCTGGTTCCGCCATAAAAGAACTGTGCGCAGAAGGTTTGGGCCAGGGGCATTCTTTGGTCAAGAAAATATGGGCCAGCATCGTCTGGTCCCGCCATAAAAAAACTGTACGCAGAAGGTTTGGGCCAGGGGCATTCTTTGGTCAAAATTTTCATGAAGGGGGAAGTATTGACAGCCGATCTAACTTTAGAAAAGNAAGAAGAAGAAAAAAGAAAGAAATCTCGTCAGCAGGAACTGATGCAAGCTGCAACTTGTCCTACGGAGAAGGCACTTGGTACCCTTAATAATTTATAAAAGAACTGTACGCAGAAGGTTTGGACCAGGGGCATTTTGTGGTCAAGATTTTCATGACCATGAGGTACAATAAGGACCAGGCCGTATATTCTAGTCCAAAGGTATATTAAGATCAACGGACTGCAGTGGTATATCCCTCGTCAGGGAGTTCAACTGACGGTGTCCTCGGCACCATCAGCCAAAGAAGCTAGGATATAAACACAAATATTACCATTAAAGTGTTTTTTGTGATCATATACTCGTGTAAAGGGTAAGTGAAGGAAGTTAGATGCAACGTACACCCCTCTACCGCGTAAGGAATACATTTTGCAGCGGAGAATACTATAATTTATCCCCTTATGGAGAATGAGAATTCAAAATTCTTTTGTCTTTCAATTGTATGATGATTTCTCTCCCATTTGCCGAAGCCTTAATCAACCTGAAAACCTTTGGCCTTAGCTACGTGAAGACGATTAAACAAAAATGTCGAGGGACGCTCAGCATCCTGTCGATTTCAAGCAATGCACGAAGAAGAGCTCGCTTCAGACCATACAGGTTTTTGGGAGTTCAAGCAAAAGCCTTTGCCTCAAGAATTAACCCTAGTGAATAGTCCATTGGGTTGAGGTTGGGCGGAAATGAAGGCTACAGACAGTAGAGAGTAAGGTAGCGAATTACTACTTTTTGAGGGTAACCTACCCTCGCGGCTCCCCTCGCGCATGAGTTTCCGGTTTATAACGGCCAATGCACTACCGGTTTAGCGGGGGTCAGGGGGGCGCAAACCGGAGTGGGCGGGGCCTGGGAAACCCAAAGGGGTGGCGCGATGACCCGGCGGCGCGAGGGGAACCTACCCTCAAAAAGTGGTAATTCGCCGCTTTATACACTACTACAGACCTTATGGATAAGGACTTCAAACTCCTCACGCCCCTGGTGTATGAGAAGCTCTATAATCCAAAAAGTCCGCATGCGGGTTTTAAAGAGCTTTTGGGCATCTACAACCATCGGAGTCATTATCGTCCTGCAACTCTCTGCGTTGATTTTTGCTATCGCTGAAGACAGCCACTGCCAGCAGCGGGCCTCGTTTATTCCTTTTTGAAGCGTTTCCAGGTAGCAAGCAGTAGGGGGTCGCGTAGAAGTGTTCGCCTAGAGTAGGACGTCGGCAAATTGGAGAAAAATTGTTTGAGAATTTAATTTCTCAAAAAAAAAATTAATTTCATGTTTCTCTTAATGTGACAAAAAAATGTATTCCCCTTTGCAAAATATATTCTCTACTCAGTAAATAAAATGAAATAAATCCCATGTACTTCTCATATGGACGTTGTGTCCAACAAGGTTAAGGAGCAGCACCCTGACGTTTTCTCGCTTAATGCTAACATAAGAATTTTTCTAAACAATAATTTAAAAAGAATAGAATTTGGTCTGTTGAGAGTCACGAGTACAATGCCTACATGTTATTAATGGCATGATATTGACACTATTTTCCATTGAGAGAAATGTTGGTTACAAACGAGCAGGGCGAAAAGTTTTTTTTTTTTTTTTTTTTTTTTTTGAGAGAGAGAGAGAGAGTATAAAACACAGGATGCGGAAAAAATAGGCCGGGCAAGATGTTATTTACTATTAAACGGTACGCTAACAAGGTTTTCAAAATAAGGAGAGAAGTGGAACGCGAAATTTAGAAGATATAGACCAGTTAACCATTTTCAATAGTGAGAGAGAAATAGACATGGATGACAAGAAATGAAAAATTTAGAGTCTAAAAACATAGTGCAGTTAGAATTACAGTGCTAAGTACGAAATTAACTTGACGAAGCGAGTGCCCTCCCATGATACACGTAACCGATACATTTTTTGCAGAAAATGGATAGATAAACCATCGATTTTCTCGCACGGCTTAGGTGCCCATCAAATTAGGGCGTAGCTCCATAAGATGTGCATTTTTATGTATAACATTCTTGGAGCTAACACGTAAGGAGCTATATATGATGGCTTGAAATTACTGTTTCGGATTTTCTTGATCTAGCATCTGATAAAAATTAATAAAAATCTAAACTGGCAACAATAAAAATGCCTAATACAATTCGATATACGGTGCGCGTGGTCTGTGGTGATATTTTTATGCCGCTGAATAAATTTGCGCAGAAAAATAAACATAGTACAATTAGAAATGCGCTGCACGTTACGTAACAGTGTATCTGTGAAGGTTGTGTTTGCTTTTTTATGTATAAAAGGCTAAAAGAGCAGAATAGAAGATATTAACTCATTGATATTTCAGCTCTAGGCAGAAGAGAGTGCCTTTTTTTCTGCTAGAAAATGTTAGCACAATTATTGGGGTCGCTTCAAGTGTGACATAAAAGTGCGCTGTCATTTTTGGCAGCGAGAGCATTTTATTCTATATCATTATACTGCTTGAGGCTCCGTCTGTACGTCCGTCCGTCCATGTGAATGCACGTTACTCTTTTCAAGAAGCTCTGATTTTTGCTCGAAGGAAGATCTACGATAACTGTCTTCCCTTTGCTTCTTCAAAAAAAAAAATCCATACAATATAATAAGAGAGCCGTCTGTCCGTCAGTCCATCCGTCCGTCTGTCCCAAGTCTTATTTTTCATTTATCTAATACTGAAGAAAAAAATTCCAAGGCGCCCGACTTTTTTTGCCGAACCGCATCCAGGATACGAACCCGGGAATTCCCGGGTTATTAGTGAAGGCCTGGTCAGGGGCCTTTGTGAACTTGGTCGCTTCTGTGCACTTTGTGAACTTCGTGGACTTTGTGAACATGGTGAAATTTGGAGTATTGTGAGCTTTTTCGATAGCATGGTAAGATATTTTTTTCAAATACATACTTTCATGCCTTATTCAACAAAAATTGCGTTTGTGCACCAGTATATACATATATACGGTAGACAGGGTTAGAAGGCGCTCAAGGATACAAGTTTACTTTACATACTTCCATCCCCTCGGAATTTCGTCGATAGTTAATGGCTATAAAAATTTGAGCTCAGGACACCTTTCTATATAGGCTGGGCGAGGCAATGCCGCTCTCCGATTGGATAAGCCACTCAGCCAGTTTAAGGGAAAAGTTTACTCGCAACGCTCCCGTAGGATAAATAGAGAGGGTGCGCTCCTCTCAATTAGAACCTCCTTGCGTTAATGGGGCCAGATACGCTTTGAGAGCTTAGGCCGGATAGTATTGAGCATCTTCACTCTAAACTTACGTTTTGAAAGGAACATGTGCCGTCTATAGAAGTACAATGACCTGCTAATAAAAAATGTTACGATGGTGTAACTGAAGAAACTGACAGAGTCCGTTGGGCTGTGTTCTGTAGCTATCGCATCAAAGAAATATGAAAAATTATTGGCTACTGATCAATGTCCACGTGCCGTGCAATAGTGTAAGAAAAAATCGAATTTGCCGGCAAAAAATTGAAGCATGTAAAATTGTGAAGGGCTAAGTTATCTGTAAACTGTAGGAAACAGCGCATAGAAAAGGAGTGCAAATGCGGAGAAGGAAAGAGAACAAAGCGCTTTAAAAAGGCGTGCAAATACACAGGAGAACAATGCAAAAAGTAAAGTCTTACCTATATGTCTTTATCAAGACACAAGTACGAACTCTTTGCTGGCAGAACAAATGTGAGGTTCACAGGTGACGTCAGACCACAAGAGAGGTTAGATGAGGTGTAAACTAAGAGGGGTGAGGTAGACGGACTGCGTAACGGTAGACAGGTTTGAGTGGCGGACATTACTGTAGTTTAGACGGGGTTAGTTCAGTTAGAAACGCCGCTTCAGACCAAACTAAGGTAAGTGAAAACAATAAACCGTGTCATTTCCTTGGGTCCCGCAAGTTAATCTTAATCCACATACGCCCGACATAACTTTATTTTGTGTAACATTTACAAGCACCTCAACTAAACCAGTAAATTGCAACTACTGCATTGTACATCTGATCGTGATTTTACCGAATAGTCTGAAATTTCAACTGAGCAACTTATTTTAGGAATTTACTGTGCTATTTTACATGCTGGACTGTTTGTGTTTAGTAAGTTGAAAATACAAGGTTTTGCACTGAAATAAAGCGCATTTTTCCCTTATTTCAGCATATCAGAATATTTCTAAAACTTGTGCCAAATAATTAGGAAATTTTCAAGGTAATTGCGACTAATTTGGTGATTTTTAAGCTAATTTTGAGTTTTGTTTTATCAAAATAGCAGTAAAGCTTATTAACCCTTTATTACAGGATTACCGATACCGCTGGTAATTATTTGAAAAGTTACCGCTTTAGCGATACCGGAACTTCCGAAATCCGTTACTGCTGTAATGGAAAAAATTACCGCTACCCCCCCCCCCCCTCTGCCGACGTCATATAGTGCTCGTAAAATATTAGCTCATAAGTTGTACTGACAGTTTGAAAGTCTGAGCAGGGAAATGCGCTTTCACTTTCCAAAAATCTATACTATAATAAGAGAGCTGTCTGTCAGTCCGTCCGTCCGTCTGTCCGAAGCCTTATTTCCCCCTATCCAAGGAGCTTCAATAGAGAAGGAGAGAGCCTTGTGGCCCAGTTACAGACTTGCCAGAGAGTCAACCAGATCTCTTATAGCTGTGAGACGCTCATTGGTGGAAAAGACGGGGGAGCACTGAGTTTCACGAGGGAGCAGCAGACGAATCGAGTTACTGATATGCGATTGGTGCTTACGCGACTGGCTGCAGCCATAAGAGACTCTTTACTGATATGCGATTGGTGAATACGACAACTCGCTGACAGCCATAAGAGACTCTTGAGCTTCAACGGGCTAGGCTACCGGCTCCCTCCTTCTCTATACAAGCTCCTTGCCCCTATCTAATACTGAAGAAAAAAATTCCGAGGTACCCAACTTTTTTGTTGCGGAGAGGGTATCTTGGATACGGGGTGGCACTTGGGCGCTTGCCTTCATGCCCGTGTTTGGACATGTTCATTTTCAACGGTGCTACGGGTGATGCCACTTAATTATGTCTCATCTAGACTACCAACCTTTTTGTTAAGCTGATATGTTTTCAAATCTATATTTTTATGACTTATTCAACAAAAGGGTTGCGCTTGGTGCATATCAAACCTTTTGTTGAGCTGAGATGTTTTCAAATATATATTTCTATGACTTATTCATCAAAAGGGTCACGTTTGGTGCACTAGTTAAGATAAAAATCAACTGATTTCCTGGTTAATGTGGTTCAAATTGGTCCCGACTACAGACTGCCAAATATGTGTAGCCGATGACAGCGCATACTCTTACCAGACAGAGGCCAAACAACGAGCCGCAATGCAGTGTAGCGTGTATTTGGAGTTTCACTCGCTTTCTCTATCTAGGTTAACTTGTTTGTACTTCATAAAGTTAAATTATTACTATTTGATTGACAGAAGCGTTGACTGCTGGTAGTCCTGTGGAAGTCGCTATGTCTCACGCAACATCGTTGCGCAGTGCAAATTCTCCCCCACGCAACACGCTATAGGAACGAGGTTCACCAACCTATTACATGACAAACGTTACATATTCTGAATTGAAATTCAACAGCAGAATACTCATAGCAGAAACGGGCAATTGAACAGAAACATGAATTTAGTTCAAATGAGAAATGTATGAACTTAGCCGCTATGTTACCGCATTCGTACATATCACAGTTACGATACGCGTAACTTCAGGAAGCCAAGCTTCCTTAGTCTGTGAATCAGAATTCAAATCTCCAACATCTTGTTTCCTAAATTCACCAGCACCGCCCATGGCTACCAACGATCTAGTCATTGTTTACGATGGCAACGCGTGTTGTGGCCAGACGTAGGCCTATCAGTGGGACGTAGTTAGGCCTAGAATGTTAGATCACTGCAGTGCTTCCTTGGTTGCCTCATGCCTTACTTTGTGTACCATGTACTCTTCCATGGTACATAATCAAGATTGTTATTAAAGACGTCTTTTTATAGCCAATTCATGGTCAGAAACACCGAAATCCTGATCATCGTGTTCTCTGAGAGGTGAAAAATTGGTCAATGATTTTGTAAATAATAAAAAAGTGCTATGTTTGTCTTCAAGAGAATGAATGTTTATCATAAAATGATATATGTAGAAGGTACCGGGATATCAATTTTTCGTAATTTCAATTTATTTTGAAGAGAGTTAATAGGTGTCTTAGACTATTAGCTGCGTTTCTAGAATTTTGATCGCAGAAGAAGCATCAAGCTCAAGAAACTATAATTCTAGAAATCAATATAACGAAGTTACAATGGCATCATTCAGTTTAACCTTCAACATAACACAACACCACGAACTTGCCTTTCAATTTTTATTAAATTTACTTCACGAACGGCTGGAATCACTCTTTGTTCGAGGTAAATTTCTTCTGGCGGGAAATGAATGACAAACCATGTGCCGATCGCGGAACAATGACCACTGATTACTATCAAAATACCGTGAAAAACTAGTCACAGACACAAAACATTAGGAATCATCAACTGGATGGCTACAGACAAACGCCTTAATTAAAATGTCTCAGTAATTAGCCTGCTAGCTGGTAGAACTGCACGTGTTCACTTCACTCCAATTCACGAGAAACTCACCAAAATGTTAACAAAGAACAGCGTATCCCAAGCAGCAGACGGAGAGTCACTCAGCAGCCACCGATCACTGGTGAAGTAAGACAACAAATGCTCGAAGATGGCTCGGGCAGCCTTTATATACTTCCTTGGCCCAGACTTGTTACAGCGTTCACGTTCTAGTTCAGAGTGCGCCGCGGCTCAACTATTCTACCTAGAGCTCAGAACGTTTTCACCAGCATGACTGCACCCTCGCTATCCATGCATGTATATGCCCTGTACACCTGATAAACCGTTCAGAACTGAGTGCTTCTCCTTAAAATTTAATAAACATATCAAAGTAGAACAAAAGGGACATATATCAAGTTGCAAGAAAAATAAATATATTTTACCTAACGTAAAAACAATAGATCGAAATGATCACCCTTGTGTCGAATGCAGCACTTGAATTGAGTTAGCCGTTTCCTACGACAGTAAGATGGCCTAGTTAAAAATGGAAATTTTTTGGAATACTTAGGTTAATAAATCAGTTGGCATACACATCAGATAACGCAGCTTTTTGTGATAATTCCTCTTTTTCTTTGTTTCGATTTCAGTGCTACTAGTTAATAGATTTTGAGTAACAGAAACGTATTGGCACATTTCAAAAGTGATTTGAGACGGATACAAGTTATATTATACAATGATATTCCGGCATAGTCACTGGAATTTTAGCGTTAGTTTTTACACAAAAGACAACTCTGGGAGAGAAAAGCTTTAGCAATAAACCAGAACCTTCATCTCACCGCTACCTCTATTTGTTGTACCATCTATGGCGGGAGGACTCCGAGGCTGGCCGTCATAGCAGACAGCATGTGGCGTATTTGGTTCCGTATTGATTCACGGAGATAAATTTTCCTCAAACTTTTCAATTTCCCCGTACAACTGGCCCTTGTTGCCTATAGCTCGTATCAAGGATACCTTAATTGTTTCCAACCTTCTAACTTTCCAGGGTTACACATGTTGTTAACTTGAGCACTCTGCGAGCGCGTACCTCCACCAGGAAATTCTATGTTATCCCGTCTCCACAAGGGAGACCTAGCGTTAGGTTTGAAAAAATGGGTAAACTTTACAACTTACTGGACATTCATTATTCAAGTTAGAAGTTTCGTTTGGAGTCATTTTAAAGAAGAAGGGTTATTCTTTCTTTCAGTGAAAAAATGCTGCTATCCCAACAAAAATCTACGATATTTGATTTATATTTGGCAAAATACAAAAAAAGAAATCGGAAAATCACTGGCTAATATTTTTCCATTGCACTTTCATGTTTTTATGACGTATTTTTAAGGATTTTGACCTGCTGAATCTTGTGGCATGTGAAATTTTTTTCTAGGTCCAACAGTTCCGGAATTGTGAGCATTTTTATGTAAAGTAATCAGTTTTTACAGTTTCTTTAATTCATTTTGTGTATAGGCTGTTATCAAGCAGGTTCACTGCTCAGAAAAAGTTGTATGTGCATGGAACTTTTCCTCCTGAATACAATGGTGGTATTGTTTTTTGCCTAGGAGTAAATCTGTCGATTTTGGACCCACATTTTCGAAAAAAATACTTACAAGTTTCCAAAATTACTTTTTCTTTCATTCCTATGGTAGTATTGTGTATTGTTATAATGTATTCTCATATATTTTGACTTGCTGAATACAATAATACCTTTATTTTTTACCTACAACAAATAGATCAGAAGTTATGAGCAAAAAAATAGACTATACGCACAGAAACTATGGCGACCTTCTAAGATGCCGAGTGTGTGGCGGCATACCTCACTGCTGGCCTCCTCTAATAGGGCACTCAGCGACCTTTTAGGAGGCCAGGCTGAGCGGAAGAATGCATACAAATTTGGACATGTTAACCTCTCCTTCCCTGCCCCCCCCCCGCCCT
This sequence comes from Parhyale hawaiensis, assembly GCA_001587735.2. Lineage (NCBI taxonomy): Eukaryota > Metazoa > Arthropoda > Malacostraca > Amphipoda > Hyalidae > Parhyale > Parhyale hawaiensis. The sequence continues at coordinate 7,258,392 of LQNS02278184.1, read as the reverse complement.
ATTTTACCTTCCACCAATGAATTACGCTCAACGAGACGCTTAAAACCATACCTGGCAACCCTAGGTTTGCTGATGTGCCATATGTACTAGCCTCGCCGACCTTCTAAGATTCCAGGCTATGCCGATGTGTTAACGTAAAAATCAAATTGGTCCTAAAACGTTTCAAGACTTCTTTTTGATAACACCAAATCTTGTTCCTCATTACATTAAAAAAATCAGAAATTTTCGTCAAAACCCGTCCATATCTTATCGATTTTTTAAACAAACACTAAGACTAGCTTACAGTATATACAGTTAAACACACAAATGAATAAACCGCTCATTCCAAAAATTTATCCATTTGTGTCTTTTGACATTTCCAACAATTCCAGCAAACTTCCTAAGAATTCTTTCAAAATTTTGGGTTATTTGGTTGACAAATGGAAAATCCAACACAGACGAACAAACAAATGGACAAGCAGATCATGACGAAAAATTGTTCATGTGATCTTCGTAACCATACCAACAGTTTTTGCAGATTACAAGAAGATCTCTCCTTAACTTTTAGAGTTATGTTACTAGGAAACAAGAAGCAGGCAAACAAACAAACGGTGGAAAAAACTCCATAAAACTTTAATAATCATTTCCTTCTAACAAGCCTGAAACTCTCTGTAAATTTCGTCAAGATCCGTTCACAACTTTTTGAGTAATCTTTGTGACATAGAATGACAGACAACAAGAAAAACAGACGCTAACAAACAAAAACGTAACCTCCTTGGCGGAAGTAACTAAAAGTAAAAACTAAAATTCATATCATATATATCTTCCAATAGGAAGGCTTTCGTCAATTTAAACTATTACAGTAACTACTACTTGCACGGTTGGCTGAATTCTCGTATGATAATTATTTTAAGGGCAACTTAAACAAAACATTTCCGACCGTCAATTATGTAATAAAGCAGATACAAACTAGCTTCATTCATTTCAAAACATTTCTGCATTTTTAAACTCTGTTTTGTCACCTCGCAACCCCTTTTCTGACCCAAATACACCACAAAGACCCTATTAAGTTAATGTTGCCGAGGGTTCGATACCTTTTTTCAAATTCGATTGCATCATGGCTTCATTTCTTTTGCTTACCTCACAACATTTAGACAAATTTTCATTGAAAATTGCAGATATCATTTAAAGTCATCAATACAATATCAGTTGGGAGATAAATTTTCCCCAAACGGTTCGAATTTCTCTCTTACCAGTGGCTGGTATTGAATCTCAGTTCGCATCACGGATACCTTAATGGTTTCTCTCCCATCTAATACTTCCAGTGTACAGTAAGAAGCCAATTATAGACTCACAGCATAAAAAGAAGGACTCTTATAAGTATAATGATTCTCCTAAATGCTGCTAAAACAAAAGATTTTTGCTGCCTATTATTTACAAATGTTACAAACTTACTTCATTCATAAACAGCTTAGCAGTTTCTCAATTTCATATACTCTACAGTCAAGTTTCTACCTCGTCTCCAATCCATACAAAACATCACTAATTATTGGTCAAGTTTCTACCTCTTCTCCAATCCATACAAAACATCACTAATTATTGTTATCAATTTCTTATTCAATCGTCATACATCAGCACTGAGACTACAGTTAAATGAGGTTTAGCCGTATACCAAAGTCAATTTTTATGCAAGCTTTGAAAAAAATGACATGTGTGCACGTTGCATGATGTAGATAACTCAACCTTATACTTCCTAAGCTATTGCCCCTCATAGTCAAGTTTATTTCTCCAAAGAAAACATAACTTTCAACCCGCCCTGTAAAATCCGCGTCAACGTTAGGCATTGACCCACTTTCTTGAAAAAATCTTCGAAGGGCAACTCGACTCCACATCCGCTGGACAGTGCGATGCCAGTGACACTGAGCCCGTTGGACTCCAGCGGCTTGTAAACAATCCGAGACTGGAAGAATCCTTCCACACTCTGCAACCCGGTGCCTGCGTACGGCGACCCAAAGTGCTGAAAAATCTCGGAACACCGAATCCTCGGCTTAAATAATCCTTCTTGCTTTGGGGAAGACAGAGCATCGTGGCTAGAATAGTAGATAATTTGATTCAGGTAATAATATTCTACGTTAGATAGTCCAAAATCATCAAACTCAGTTCGGATTTTTACTTCAATCAACTCCTTGAAGGACAGATGCACTGCGAACGTTTGCAAAGAGCGTGCGTAGTGACCTACAACAACTATTGTTCTGTTGACAGGAACATGCAACGGAAACAGGTCCAAATACGTCAATGTTGCCCAGTTGTGGGCCATCAAACCTGTTATGAGGACGCTCTTAGGGGCCCATTTTGGATCATCATTTTTCTGTCTGGCGAGCTCCTTCCACACGCTCTGGGTTTTCGAGCTGAAATCCAAACTGCTGTAGCCACTAAGCTTTCTATTGACTGCTAAATACCAGAATTTGCAAACTCGTTTCAGCTTCACCAACTCCAAGACAGACATATATTGAAACACCTCGTGCAGAGCAATGAGGTGGAGGACGGTGATGGAGGATTTCCTGGGCTCAACTGACACATAATCGAAGTCGTCGTATGAGTACATTGCTGATGCAGGAACCAGTTTTGGTTGCCTGTAACGCATGCTTTTATAAGGAATATCTGCTGGGGAACAAAACGGGCATTGTTTTACAGCATGGGCCCACGATATCACATCCAGTTGATCTTCTTCCCTATCAAAATTTCTCGTCAGTAGAAAATAGTGGCCAACGTTATTGGGCATTCTGGTGAGAAAGGCAAAACAAATACTTGTAGAGGTAGGGTGATGGTAAGGGGCGTTCCTTATTGCAACATGAAAACTAAAATACTGCGACTGCTCTATGCAGTTATGGCTGAGTAGGATCCCTCGTGCAACATCTTCATGTAGATCTTCGATGGTGACAAACGCCTGGTTCTCAAACTCGGCCGTGAACTTATTGTACACAAACTGGACTTGCTCGACAACGACATCACCGAACA
>LQNS02278184.1:7244121-7255316 GCA_001587735.2 Parhyale hawaiensis | reverse complement strand
AAGAGGTTTGGGGTCTGAAGGTCTGGAGGTGGTGCGAGCCAGTAAGCGAATTACCTGCGAACAAATAAATTCCTGTAGACTAATTTAAACTGCCCGTGACCCGATGGACCACTGAGAACCTATTCTATGTATTCCAGCTTCTTCTGTTGGATTCGTGAATTTTGAGTAGGTCAAGTCAGTTTTTTAACTTCCAAAATATACAGAAACTAATTCTTCTGAAATAAAGGTATACTGCAGAATAGTGCCCAGGTTGCAGTGGTCACAAACGTTTTCAGTATTAATGATGAACTAGCTGGAACTTGTGAAAATTCCATAGAACAACAGAACTATTCTTCAGTGATATCTCGGACCCGTGTCATCCTACTTTCCTCGTATCCAGTACCGAAGGAACCTCTGGAAATTTAACAGAACATAAGCAATATTGCTCAATGATGATGCCCTCGGACCCGTATTATGCATACGAAGGTTGGAAAATATTTCAAGAAGTGAGGCAGGGAATCCTTTACTTCATAAGGGCCCATTCACTACGCATGCAGCCAACTCCAACTCAAGTACATGCAAGGTTGGAGCTGTGACTTGTGAAGCCTGCTTCTCCACACATTGCGCAAACCCAATCTCTCAGTTCCGCTTCAAAAAAACCGCCAGTCGGCAGCACCAAGGAGGTTGAATAAAGATATTAAACCTCCTTGGGCAGTACAAACTTTAAGCTCCGCCCACAAAATATTAAACCTCCTTGGGCAGCCCTGACCCCCAAGCAGTAACAGCTTATATTTACCTACGCCCATGAGATTATATTTCATCACTCGCGAATGAAGGGCGAGAGGTGATAATGTTTTCGTTGAAGATTTAATTCAATATATTTGAAGATATTTGTTCTATTTGTAAATATATCTGCCCACCCAATAAGTGGTTGAAGGCTTTCAGTAGTGTTCATTATTTATTGCAGAGAGTCTGATGGGTAGCCCTCGATGTGACCCATGCCAAAAAACTGGGATTAGCTGACCATAAAAAATGACGGCAATAAAATTTGCTCTCCACCCCAAAAATAGGTAGAAGGAGTTGAGCTATATTCATGATTTTTTGCAGGGAATCTAGTGGGCTGTCCTCGACGGGACTCACGCCAAAAAACTAGGACTAGCTGCCCATCAAATATGTCAGCAATGAAAAAAGAATTTACTGTCTTACGCCAAGAGGCGTCCTTGTGTTTTTGGTTAGTTTGCCTGTCTGTCTCTTTGTCTATCACCAAGATTACTCTAAAACTAAAGAGCGAATCTTTTTGAAATTTACAAGGATTGTTAGGCATGTTAACAGTAACATATACATGATCAACTTTTGGTGTAAACCTGTCTGTTTGTTTGTTTGTTTGTTTGTTTGTTTGTTTCTCTGCCCTTTTTGCATATTATCATAACTCAAAAAGTTAGGGACGAGTTCTCATGAAATTTCAATAAGTTAAATACATTTCGAAGAGTTAATGACTCAAAAACTTACTAATGGATCTTTGTGAAATTTACAGGACTTTTTAGTAATGTAAAAAGACATAAATGATTAAATTTAGGTGATGATGGGCAGGTCTGTTTGTGTGTTTGACTTATGTTTGTCACAATTTTTGTTAGCAGCATTACTCAGAGAGGTAAGTTCGGATGGTCAAGAAAATTACAGGAACTGTTCATCCTACTAAACGCCACAAACGATTAGTTTTTGGTGTTGTTACTAAGAAAATCAGGGTTTTGGAACCAATTTGAATTTTTCCTTTACTTTTGCCTCACTTGGCGAAAGTATGCGCTCTCAGATTGTTCTTTAGTTGTACTTGACGTGCCTACAGCGGAACTTTTAGACAGAAACGGAAGTGATCGTTACGAAACGAACACCAGAAACACAAGTACAACGATCGAAAAACTACTCTCAGTCAGCAGTTTTACCTGTGCTTCAAGCGGTGAACGTTTAGAATAGACTACCCTACGAACTTGTTGGTGCAGAGTCAATTAATGATTTAAAAATTGTTTCGACAAATATTGGGAGCAACATCCTCCACTGTTGCGAACTCCCTCCTTCAGGAATAACAAACTACTAACGGCCAAAGCTGCTAAGCAACCGTAACCCATATTTCATGAAACGACTAACTTAACGTCTTCGAGCTCGTCAGATCTGCAGCATGAAAGTGGGCTTGCGCGAACTTCTCCTTGCTTGACTTTATGATGCTTTCTGCTTCTTCTTCCTTTCCCCCCAGAATCTCCATGATTCTAAACTAATGGCAAAAGCTCATAGAGGGCCGGGGCGCAAGTCCCGGTAGCTCACTGGGAATGGGCCTGTTGGTCCGTCTACTGCCAGCTATCATTTTCCAGGGCGTATCAAGGATACCCTGAGGGGCCCTAATTTACACTTATTTAATACTGATTGAAGCGTCACGGTCGTACTAAGTAGCTAAGTGACTAAGCAACTAACGAATAGCTAAGCAGACTAATAATATAGTAGATAAAAATAACAAACTGAAGTAGTGTTATTAGTAGGAAATATGCAAGGTCCTCCCAGTTATTTCCCAAATGTATGTTAGCGAAGACTGTGTGTACGTGACACCAAACGAATAAACAAACAAACAACATTATCAGGGTTTATAAGCCCTCGGATAGTCTCCCTAAACCCAAGTAACCACTGAGACATTCACAGCCTGCCTAATCGTCTAGGAAGGCCAATGCGGGAACACAGACAAACACACAAATTGGACTGGACCCACAGCCTCGAAGAAAGCACGATGGAAATAACGCACGGCTAAAGAACTCTATCTGGTCATGTTTGCATACTTGAACTTGCGCCATCGTATGGAAGGACATATGAGTGAATGCAGGCACACAAGTTGTTCTCAATACAACCACGCATTCGTTAAGTTGCATCGAACTGTAAGCGATAGGATATGCCGTACAGTCGGCCATTGCACAGAGGCGAGTTGGTTTCGTCATGTGGAATTGAGTCCCAGGTGTTAACCTCAAACCGATTAAGCTCGAGATGGCTGAAGACTCAATACTACTTCTTAGGACGTACAGAAGTCCTTACCGGCCTCAGTCTTAATCGCGTTGCTGCTAACACCTGCATGGCGATTCCAACGCAGCGAAACTAGCGATCCTGGCTAAGTCTCAGACAAGTTAAGTCTAGTATGCTTTGCTTAACTCGCTTTTGCTTAGCCAACCAATGGCCTCCCTAAGAGCACGTTCGATTGGGTGCCAAGATATCAAAGCTCTTAGGCTTGACGTGTTACAAACTTCAGGCCGGCGCGCTGGCTTCGACCGGTTGAGTTTCAGGAACTGGCCCTTCAAAGGGGATCCTTGAGACTCCCAGAAACTCAATCTTGTTCCGAGACATGAAATTTTCACCCCACTCAACCTAATGGCGTAGTTTCTACCAATGACAACACGTAGCAGAATGAAAAATTCAAAACTTCTGTTCAAAGTTCCGGACAAGTGAAGCCTTAAAGGCTTAGGGCATGTTCGACTGAGCCGCCAACTTGAGCCTTTAAGGCTTGTCTTGTTCGAAACATCGGACAGGTGCTCTAACGAAATGAATTAAAATACTCATAGGCTGCACAGCCATAGATTCGTCGATCTAAGCTAAGCCCACTTGACTTAACTTGCTTGACACTGCAGACAGAACCTTTAGCTACGTCACTTGGATCTTGTTACAGGTGCCGGAAGCGGCCCGATAATGTTGGTCCTTCGGTGCCAGATAAATTCATGGAAGTGCCACTGGAAATTGATTAGGAGGCAACGCCAGAGCTAGAGGTCCTGTCTGCAGTTCCATGTAAGTTAAGTCAAGTGGGCTTAGCTTAGATCGACTCTGACCGCCCATTCGAACGCATCCTATTTCTTAGGCAGCCGGCAGTAGACGCACCAATAGGCCCATTTTCAGAGAGCAGCCGGCACATACGCTCCGACCCTTTATGAGCTATTGCCGTTATGGCAAATCTGTTCGATGTCTGAGGAAGAAACGAAAGAGAAATAGTCAGCTAAGCCTGGGAGGCGATTGTCCAAGAGCGATTAGCTGCCGCAGATTATCGGGGACTCAGAGACGTTGAGTTAGTGGGGACCAGGAAGCGAAGAATGCGACGGGAGGACTCAATAGGAATGAAATACAACTCTTAGCCTTGACGTAGCAAATTTACATCACATCGACGAGTCGAAGTATTTGAGTGTGGGACCTCAGACCTTCGTAGGTTGTTTTCTTGAACATATCACCGTATTTTTTTCGATTTATTTCATTCAATCTATCGCTCATGACTGGCCAGCTACTTGAGCTGCAAATCACTTTAAAATGTTGTCGTCAAGTACAGAAAGTTCGAGCAATGGCTAACTGTTACTGTGGTTTCTCTCTTGCGTACAAAAATGGCTATAACGCTGCTTATGTTTGTTGGTAAGGAATAAATATGTTCTGTGAAGAGCTCTGTGAATTGAATATGAAGTGTTACTAAGGCTTCACTTGAAAAAGGAGGTAAATCATGTCGCCAAACGAGACCAAATTTAGGCGCTAGTGCTGTGAAAGTTTCCACTAGCTTGCACAACAATTTTCAATAGATAATTGTTTAATGCTCAATTAGTAGATATTCTTTTAGTTTATTTATACGTTTAAGAGATGAAATTCACAATTTAAAGTGAATTTTCTTACGAAAGTAGTTAAAATGCTCATAGGCTGCTCAGCTATAGATTCGTCGATATGATGTCATCGACGACGTCACTTTTTGATGCTGATTTCTCGTGAGTCCTCCCGTTACGCTCTCCGACGACATATGTGTTGTATGAAAATAGCAGGTGTTCACTCTCTCCAATTCACAAAATAAAACTCACCAGTACGTACAGAAGTGCAGAGTTCAAAGAAGATCAGACGGAGCGCCCCTCTGTTGCCACCGATCACTGGTAAAGCAAGGAGACAAATAACACCAAGGATAGCACCAACCACCTCCACAGCTGTGTTGTAGTCAGAATTTAGCGGTGTTACTCGATGTTACCCAGTGTTACCAGGCTCAGAATTGCTCTAAATGGAGGTGAATAAAACAGGATTTCAATGCAGTCCTGAAAAGTATACACAGCTGTTAATTTATGTGTGTTTATGCTTTATAACCATGTATGATGACATACTTAATAACCATGTATGATGACATACATAATAACCATGTATGATGATGTAGTTCCTTGAAAAGTTCCCGACGGGACAGGTCTGCATCAAGTGTTTTTAGATGGCCTCTGCATTCTGAATTAAAGAATTAAATAAATTTTCCTCTATCAAGGCAGGTTTTCGTCCTATTTCAATGTCTAGAACATACATTATTGGAAATAATGTGCTTTCGGATTAATTTTATGCATACTAAATTGCAATTTTTTCCTAAATAAATTAATAAATGGCATTATAATTTCTTTTAACAAACTTATGAAATATACGATGAGTAACGGCCGACATGGCAACACCGTAGGTGGGGACAATGAGTTACCAGTTATTACATCTATCTATTGTAATCAACTTTCAGGGCAACCACCAAAATTGAGAATAAAAACGTATTATTAAATAGCTCTTGAAAAACTACCAAGCTCTAGGTGCGTGCAGGTCCATTATCATGCATTTTCTTGGTTTGCATTTAGACTATATTGCGGAAAACTTTCATGTTTTGAACAAAGAGCTATGAGAGCGTTTTCTCAGGGGTAATTCGAGCAATGAAGGGCCGTTGGGAAGTCAATATGCTTGCAGGCTACGGCTGGTGCCTCAAGAGGGATGCTCCAAATGTATATACAGGGCAGACGAAAAACTGAGGGAAAGTTGATTTTACCGCAATAGTTTTATTACTTCCTTATTTTTTAATGCACAAAACTCTGAATTTACCTACTACTTTCATTTTTAATCTTGAAGTTCACATGAACTCTAGTTGTGTTCTAATTTAGGCATAGGTTACTCGTTTGTCCACTATTTATTGGGTATCTAAAAAATAATAATATTAATGTTTGGTTTCATTTGTTTTCTTAAAATTGAACTAGCAAAACTGCCCTGAATGAAAAAAACGAGAGACATTTCCAAACTCAGCATGCAAAATACATATAAGATCTGCTGAGAAATATTGAACCTCCTAAAAAATAACTTAAATGCAGTCCAGTGTAATCTATACATGAAATATTACTCAATTACACCAGTCGTAGAATTTATTGCATAACGCACCTCGCAACCCACCGTTTCTGAAGGATAACGAGCTTGGGTACCCCCGGGTACCACTGGCGTGTCTCATTGACGGAAGATGTCTCAGTCCGACATGGTTTTTGAAGGTAGGGTAACACTCGAGGTAACCCAGGGTAACACCGCACGTTGATTACAACGCAGCTCAGCAGCCTTTGTTTACACCAAGCCTCGGCTCGCTTCACCAAAGGTTCAGGTTCCAGTTCAGCCGGGCGCGGGTTCACATTCCACAGTTTGAACATTTCCACCTGCATGGCCGCACCGCCCAGCCGAACTGGCCGAAGGTAAACAGGGCAACACGCGATAGTCATAAGAATAAGTTTTCTCATCTCCGCGTCCGAATGCGTAGCTGTGTCCATAAAATGATTAAAAATGCAAAAAAAATGATAATTTCCTCCCTATATAAAAGATATCGAAAGTTCACTCACACCACTGGTTCCGCGAACTGAATCGACGGTTGAACTTGACTGTATATTTATTTTTAATTTAACTCAGAACTGTGTTTTTTTTTTATAGTTCATTTAATGTATGATTCTTCATCTATAATGGCTCGACAAATCATTCGGATGATAGTTGAAAAAACTCATTCATTTGACGATCCTGTGAACCAGCCTTGAGTGATTGTACCTAGAAACTCTGTTGTTTCTTTCCTTTTAGTGTTATTCCAATGTTATTTCTTTTAGCATTTCTAATAATATCTCGATGCCTCAACCAACCCACTGCTGGTCTGAGTATGAACCTATTGCTGTAATGGATCTTTGTACAGAATGTAGCTTGTGTAGTGTGTATACTAGCGCCATGGATCCGCAACTTGAGTTTTAAGCCTCATTGTTAGCCTATGTAATGAACTACGTAGTTTTCTGCCCTAGCATATATTGAGTTACCAAAACCTCCCACAGGAAAAAATAAATACTTTACTACTGCTAGTACATTATTCACGCCGAAACGTGCATCAAAAAAGCAGAGCAAATTACAGATGATAAATTTTTACTTGATATAGTAACGAGAAGATAAATATAATCACGTGGTGCCAAAGGTTGCAATGAAACAGCTGTCTAGCTCTGCTTACTGCATCATAATTTAACTAAAAAATAGAATATTCATAGGTCAGTACGTCCCAGCCCGCGACCCGCCTCAGTGGTTTGGCTGCCCCGCGTGCTCTTCCGCTGCACCCCTTTCCCTCCTCCTCCACTACCCTTTGTTTCAGCAGGATTGTTATATGACTTTAAAATTTTTCCGTCCACCTACCCGTTAAAAGCGCTCTTGACTCAAGAGTACAACTAATGATTTTTTAAATTAAAATAATTTTGAGCCTATGTGCCTATAGGCCAAACTGTGAAGATGGGGAGGGTGTATATTGCAGACTAGCGGCGTTATTGGAGTAAGAAGTTACCCGTTTCACTGTCGTGTGCAGTGGCTGCATAATTCTTCACAAGCTGGCACTCGCTTCCAGAATCATCCAATGTCGCTCTACTGCCGGGTGCACACCAGCGACTTTCGTCGGCGTTATCAGCATAGACTCAACTGAATAATCTGATTATGTTGCCGGGGAGCAGCTTCAGCTTGAGCACAATTTAAATGTCAGAAAAATTGTCGGAAGTTGCCACCGCTACTGCAATTTTTGCACCACAGCAAGTGCTAATGACGAACTTCAGACTATTTCTCCTAATGGAGCGAGTCTAAATTCGCCCGGATTTGCATTTCATCAATTTTGGCGTGACGTTCCGACGCTGCAATTTGTAGCAATGGCCAGAGCCAGGTAGTTGAATTGGTCAAGTTGGTTCTGCGATCATAGCACCAACAAAAGTCGCAAGTGTGAAAACTGCTTCATTTGTACTGCTTCGCCCACCATTTTAGCGTTTCCAACCTCCACGCATATTGTCGCCTGCAAAACTATCATTGATCGCAAAGTTATCATTTGGCATCAAAGAGAGACTCGTGGATATTCTTCTTTCAAATAGAACGAAAAAATACAATACTGAAAAGAGTTCCTATGGAATAAAGACAGAAAAACAATAAAGTAAGAGTAATAGCCAGTGTATTCACAGCCAACACAACAAAAATTACAAGCATAATTTTCTTTGCTACTCCCAATAAAGAGACCTCTAAGGTTAAAATCCTAGATTGAAATGTTGACGATGACCAGTTTGGGAACCAACACCGAACGAGTGGGCAGTCCTCCAAAATAGTTAATTTTTGAAATTGCGTAACGCTAATTACAGAACAGGTCGATGCTTTGTTATTGACATCCGGACTACGAGGTGGCTAACGCACACTCGCAAAGTTCCAGCTGCAGGAAAACTCTATGAAGAAAAACCACGGCTTTCAGATCCGGGATTGATATCCGGACTGCTAGGTGGCTACAGTCCACTTTCAAATTTGTTATTTCAAGTTCCTTATCCATTAGGAGAACGAGAACGGACATATAGAGACGGAAAACTATGTGTATGGCAAAAATGGTTGAAATTGTCAAGTTCCCAATGGAAAATATTGAAATAATCATTAATATTTCTGTCAAGTGTGTGACGTCGATGGCTTTCCGCTCATTACAATACATGCTCACATAGATATTATTTTACTCTGAGAATTTTATCAAGGCAGTTTGGGCGTGGTCATATTCCTCTACGGCATTGCCAATTCAATAGGCATTTCTGAAATTTTGTTCTTAGCCCCATCCACTACGTGCGTATAAAAAATCCTAGAAATACCAATGGCATTGGTAACGCTGTAGAGGAATTTAACTATGCCCAAAGTGCCTCGATTAAATGGTCAGAGTACAGAAATTATGATAGATAAAATGTCCAATACAAAAGAACGAAGAAAAGGGAAGAATTTTGAGAGTGTGATGTATACGTTACGTTTATTTTTCCCTTGTGTCGATGGAAGGAATAAAGGTATTTAAAAATTCAAGCAGGAGAAACAATCTATTGAACAGCGATACAAAGAGAACGCGGTGGCTTTCAATTCCAAGAAAAATATCCAGCACACGGCCCACCTGCTGCTGCTGCAATCTATTACTATAACAACATAAAAATTACAATTCATTGCGTACTGTACAGTGCATATGTCTAGTGCTTTACTGCCGGAGCCACACTGTGCTATCGCAAGCTCTACTTAAGCCAAGGCCACATATGCCTTTGCACGCACAACTTGAAGCAGGGACGGACAGCTCACTCGTCGTCCTGAAATATATTTCAACTCGGTAGCATAGATACGGCAATATGAACGACATGCGAGCCGCACATCCAAGCATCAGGTTGTGCGCACGAAGGCATAGAGTAGCCCCGGCATACGCAGCGAACGTTCAGTTTGCAGGCAGTTGTCGGTATCTAGGTCAGCACAGGGAAGGATTTGAGCCGAACGACGGACGGGATGACCATCCGCCCATCAGCTGAGCGGGTGATGGTGGCGCAAGTGTTGTACGAGTGGCAGGCTCGACAGCTGACTCGCGTCGGGAAGTGATATATCAACTATAGCATTTTGTGGAGAAGTCCTTGTTTCAATATTATCAACTTATTGCTATTATTACCGTTATTATTGTGTTCAAGTAGCTGCCAGCACAGCGTTATAGTAACGTTCTGTTACGTATACAAATACTGATGAAGTCAAGTTGACTGCAAGCCAAGCTGTGGCACCTACACGCATTGGTTCGTGCTGTATACATAGCATAAAGTTGCTCCAGAACAGTGCATGGCTGCAGTCGATCACAGAGTGCTATGAGCTGTGCTGTCATCGATGGAAGGCTTTTATGTATAATTAAGGATTGATATCAGAGCACCTAACTGGCCTATTTTGGAGAGATTTCAACTCTGCATCACAAATAGAAGAATATTAACCAACATAAAGATTTTCGATACAGCAACACTAATTCAAAAGCTAATGTTGCTTCTTGATTGCTGACACTGCAGGATTAAAAACTTGATTACAAATCCAGGCCAGCGAGCTCTCGTCACGCTTGATATGCTGAGCCAGCATTTGGTGTTCGTTGAGCTGCTGCGGGGGTACTGATCTTTGCCAGAAATGGGGAGGGCCAGGAAACACATGACGTTGTACTGTATAAAACGTTCCGTTCAATTGTTAATGACGCCAAAGTTTTTGGTGAACAGCGACCGACTGCAAGCACTCAATCTTCTGGGCTAGTGAGCCTACATCTGCAGCACGAGCCAATGCGCTTGGGTTTCCCAGTGACTTTGTCATTACCTTTACTGCTCATGCAACACGTCGGCTAGTCTACTCAACCAAAATAAAGATCTGGTGCAAAAGTACAATGGCAATCAGAAAAATTCTCTCAGAAATAAGGCTTCAAACAGAGTGCACTGATTACAGAGATGTCATTAATCAATATTGATTGACATCCGGACAGCTAGGTGGCTGATTCGCATTCACACAGAAGAGAAGTGATCATATCTTAACCCACCGCCTGCATAGTAAATCTACTTTTTAACGGTCCTGTGCTGAGATCTAGGCTATTCAGCAGCCAGGCATTTTTTCTTTCATGTTAGACCAAAATAAAGATACTGTTGAAGTAGTTGATGCTTTTCTATAAGAAAGTACTTGGAAAACTGCAAAGAAGAACATAACCAAAGGAATAGCCATTCATAACCGAAAATCAATCAATCACAACCTTACACACTGACGCGGCCCCACAACTTTACACATTGACACGGCCCCACAACCTTACACATTGACACGGCCCCACAACCTTACACATTGACGCGGCCCCACAACCTTACACATTGACGCGGCCCCACAACCTTACACATTGACGCGGCCCCACAACCTTACACATTGACGCGGCCCCACAAATCAAGACATTTCAATTATTATTATTATTATTATTAAATCACACCAGGCTGGCGACGTAGGAACGGAGAAACTCCATGAGGTAAACAAACCCCCACGCAACCAGCCCAGCGGGTGGAGAAAACAAAAGAATGAAAAAAAGAAGATCGGAGATCACAGAATAGCTCTGTGTACATATCGTTTAAAGCTGC
>LQNS02278184.1:7128913-7163628 GCA_001587735.2 Parhyale hawaiensis | reverse complement strand
TAGACTTTCGCCGCGCTGATCTACGTTTGTCTATAGAGCCGGAACCGTGAGAGGTAATTAGCACCTTTATCTTAATTACAGTTCCTCGCAGAGGGTGGGCTGGTGAGGAGGCGTCAGTCAAAAAGCATGTTTAAAAACATATGTGCGGTCCATATGCAAATTTGCATATTTATGTTTACATATAAGTTCACATGTATCTGTGTAAGATATATATGTGCACGAGTATACTATACATACATATATATGCATGAATGTTTAGTGGCACATTGTCTATAAATTTGCATTCGATGTATCTTTATATATACATATAAACTTAAAGATTTATAGCAAGAATAAATGCAAGAAAGAACTAGTGCATGAAAGAACGGGTGCCAGAAAATGGAAGAGAGAATGCAAGAAAAAAATAATACCAGAAAGAAAGAATGTAAGGAAGAATTCAAGAGAGAAAAAAAATTCAAAAAAATCATACAACAAAAATGATGCAGGAATCAATGCATGAATGAAGGAAGAAAGGTATATGTACGTATACCGGTATATATGTAGTTATTGTACACTTGCATAGATAGACGATACACAACTTCATACATATTACGAAAGTATGAATGCATCTTATTTAAATTCTGATGGTCCCTCGGATAGTTAGTTAATACGACCGTGACGCTTTCATCAGTATTAGGGAAGCATAGAAATCTTTTTGAGGAATCCTTGAGACGGTCCGGGAAGCGCTATCGTCGTTCACGAAGATTTGTGTGCGTGTTTGTGTACGCAGATCGTGTGCGTGTGAGCGGCGTTCAAGTTGGTGCGCCGCGCTGCTCGCTGTATCGCTAATTAAGTTAGGTTAGGTTAGGTAAGGTTAGGTAATGTTAGGTAAAGTTAGGTAAGGTTAGGTAAGGTTAGAAAGGTTAGGTTGGGTTAAGTTGGATTAGGTTAGGTGAGGTTATGTTAGAAAGTTAGATAAGTAGGTTAGGTTAGGTAAGGGCAGGTTAGGTTAGGCTAGGTTACCTAGGTAGTGTTTATTTTAGTGGTGGTACGCGCAGCAAAGCTTACTTGAACGCCCAATCGTCGTGAACGACGATAGTGCATCTGGGAAGGGATCAATAGAAGATTAGAATAAGTAAATGTTCAAACTTAAGCTACCACTTGCTGCACGTCTTAAGGTTAAAAGATCACTGTCTGGCTTAGAAAATTTTACTCCTCGTATGCATGATACGGGTTCTTGAGCACCATACTTGAGGCACATTGCTTTTGTTTTGTACAATCCCTTCGTGTTCCGCCAGTAGGTATTGGATCGGAGAAAATGAGGATGATACGAGTCTGAGATGGCACTGAAGTTAACTGCTTTTTTTGTACGGAATTTTTACAGGTTTCAGCTGGTTGTGATTATTAGAGAGAATGCAGGAAAGGAAAAATACTAGAAAGAAAGAACGTAAGGAAGAATAAAAAAGAATAATGAGGAAGAAATATAGAAGAAAAAAGAGGGGAAAAGGGAAGAAAGAAACAAGGTAGGAAGAAGAAAAGAATGAAGGAAGAAAGAAAGATAAAAGAATGGAAAAAGAGAGAAGAAAGCACGAAAAACAAGAAAAGATAAAGAAAGGGGACACAAAGAACAAACGATGCATGAAAGAAAGGACACAAGAAGAAAAAATGAAGAAAAAGAATGCAAGAAAAACGAATGTAAAAAAGAAAGCCTTCAAAAAATCACAGGACAAACGGATCATCACCAATTGCCTATTTTTTAGTATCGTAACTGAAACAGTAATGGGCGGTTTTTCATCAAGTTTACTTGAATTATTGGCTGTATTATGAAAAGTATATGATCAATTTTTTGTGATGATATACTTCTCCGCTTTTTCGTTCATAGGTTTATCGCTGTGTTTGATTTTATGCTTGTGACCACAATAGCTCAAAGAGTTATGAATGGATCTCTATGAAATTTACAGGAATTGTTGGTAATGTCAAACGACATAAATGATTAAATTTTGAATAAGCAGCGAGTCTGTTTGTGTAGTTGACTTATGTTTCTCAGGATGGTTACAAGTAGCATAACTCTGAGAGTTATAGGAGCAGATCTGCAACAAAAATACCGAAGTTGCTATTACCGTCAAAAAGCACAAATCATTGGATTTTGGCGTTGATACAAAAGACATGGTTTGAAACCAGTTTTAGTTTTCATTACCATTGTTTTGCTTGACGGAGGTATGCGTTCTCAGGGTGCTCTAGTTTTCTGTGTATCCTAGCGAAAATTGTGAGCACGGTGACGGCGAAGCAAACAAGCAAGCAAGCACTTATTGAAGATGATCCGGCTTACTAAGTGTACTGATAGATTTCGTTGGTTTGTGTCGTTATGAGACTTTGATGCTGATAACGAATCCGTAATATCTTGCTGAAAAAAAAAAACATTCATGGCTTCCAAAGTGAAATGAAAGTACAAAGGTAGGTAGTGAAGAGTAAATACAATTTCTTATAGGAGATAATAGGAAACAAATTTTTCAATAACTCTAGAGTTACGAGGACGACAAAAGTGATTCGAAATGATGGAATGACAAAAAATTGAAGTTGATTTTAATAATCATTCTCATCACCTTCACCAAGGAAGTTATGATTTCGTCAAGTTTGTCTCTTTGTGTGTCAGTTTAGCTGTCAGTAAAAAAAAAAAAAAAAAAAAAAAAAAAAAAAAAAGTCTGTCACCAAGATAACTAAAAAAATTATAGATGGATCTTTACGAAATTTAAGGGGATTATTGGGTGAGTTAGGAGAAACAGATGATTAACTTTTGGTGAAGATACATTGACGAATCCTTTACTCCATTGTGAAATTTTCTTTAAATAGACATAAATGATTAATTTTCGTGAAGATCGGTGGGTCTGTTTGTGTGTTTAACTAATGTTTGTCAGAATGTATGTTAGCAGCATAACTCTAAAAGTTTGGGGCGGATCTTCAAGAAAATTAAAAAGCTGTTATTACCGTCAAGAAGCACAAATCATTAGATTTTGCTGTTGATACGAAGGAAATTATAGTTCAGAACCAAATTGAAATTTCCATTGCTGTTACCTTACTTGGCGGAGGTATGCGCTATCAGAGAACTCTAGTTTCAACTTTAGATCTCATAAATGTTTCACCATGGAGTAAAGAATTCGTCAATGTATCTTCACCAAAAGTTTATCATCTGTTTCTCTTAACACACCTAACAATTCCGATAAATTTCATAAAGATCCGTTCATAAAGCTTTGAGTTACTATGGTAACACGTATAAAATCAAACTCAGATTCAAGCAAACGAATGGATCGTCACAAAAATTTGGTCTTTACTCTTCGTAGTATACCCAAGAACTCAGGTAAATTTTTTTAAAACCAATCCGTTCATAATTTTTCGAGCTATGGCATAAAGGAAAAAGAGACAGACAAGGAACGAGTACTCCCCAAAAAACCTAGGAAATTTCTTTTTTTTTTTTCATTAAAGAGTAGCTATGCATCACACGGAGGTGCAGGCAAAATTTTAGGCCGCCATTGTAAGCCTAAGTGGGTGAAATATGGAGCTGGGGGCGGGAGGGGGGTGAGGTTTTTTAACACCTAATTTTTGACTTCAATAACTTTTTCGTTATGCGTCTGATCTTCATGAAATTTGGTAAAAAGACGTAAAATTGAAAATAAATGGAGGTTTGACTACTCAGTTATTGAAAGAAAACGGGTTTTCCCGCAAAAACAGTTTTCTTCGATTAACTCGTTTTCTATGGCGGAACTTGAAAAAATACGGGAGTCTAGCCGCATTCTTTTCGATTTTACATGCCTGAACCACGTTTCATCCATATCGGAGTATATATAAAAAAAAACAAATGGGAACCTGCTGGCGGGCATTTTCATGGTGAAATTCGAGAGAACTGTTTTTGAATGAAAAGAGTTATTTATGTTCCGATTTGAATGAAACTTGGTACATATACGTAAAATCGGAAAAGAATGTGGGTAAGACTGCTGTGTTTTTTCCCATTCCCACCACATAAAACGATCAATTCAAAGAAAATGGGAATTTGGCTCTTCACTCCCCTGTACAGTTTTTTTTTCACTTCAAAATGCATCTTATCCTGCAGTTTTAGAGCTACAAAGATGATTATGATATCAAATGAAGCGTCTTTTAACTCTCCATCAAGGAATCTATTGGTGGTTTCGATTTTTGAATTAGTAAATTATTTCGAGTGCACTTTGTTATAATAACGTATGACAAAAATTTTTCAATTTACTTTGAATTTCAAAAACTTTATTGGATATCAAAACCTCCAATAGACTTCTTTATATGTCAACAATTTTCACTACTTTTGGACCATGGACCAGCTTTCTAGCTCAAAAACCCTAGGAGAGATGCATTTTCCCCTAACCCTATTTTTTGTATATTTTTTCACTAACTCATTTTCTATGTAAAAAAAAGTGCATGAATAATATTTTTTTTTATTTTATATAAATGAGCAAGTTTCAGCCAAATCGGGTGGTAAATAAGAAAGGTTTTTTAGTACTCTCCCCATGCCATAACTCGAAAAATTACGAACGGATTTTTATGAAATTTGCATAAGTTCTAAGGGATACTACGAAGAGTAATTACCAAATTTTTGTGGTGATCTATCTATTAGTTTGTTTGACTCTACATTTGGTTTTATACCTGTTACCATAGTAACTCAATACGTTATGAACGGTTGAAGGGGAGAGTACCCCTTCCTCCAAAAAAAAACTTATTTACCCTTAAGGAAAAAGGCAGACAAACAAACAGGCAGATGAAAGGATCTTCACCAAAAGTCAATCATCTGTTTTTCAACTTTAATGACAATCCCTGTAAATTTTGTAAAAATTTGTAAATAACTCTTGAGTTTCCTTGGAGACAGACAAAAAACAGACACGTACAGATAATATCGATGAAAATATAACCTCCTTGGCGGAGGTAATAAAAGTACTAAAATTTGCAGTTAAGAATCGAAACGATTTTTTACAGGAGATATCAGATAAAGTTTTAGAATACTGTCGAGATATAAGGACGAGAAAAAAATAGAAATATTCTCAATATAGAAAATCGAATCTTGATTTTAGCAATTATTCTCATTATACTGAGATTATGTAGGGAATATGCTTGAAACTGCAAATTCTTGAAGCACATTTTCCTATGCAAAACAATGCATGATAGGAAATTCTTAGGGGTGCCGGAAAATGCGTTATGCTGAATTATGTGCTTTAGGATAAATATTACGTGTAGGGATTGACCACGTGCGGTACGTCACACGATTTGTGTTACGGAGACTGGCCGACAGTTATACATGACTGAGTTATTCAGGGTTCATGAAAGGCGTCAGTTTGTTAAGTTAGTTAGCTAGTCAGTTATAGTTAATTAGTGAGACAGTTAGATAGTTAGTTGGTTAAATGGTTGGTTGGTTAGTTAGTTACTTTAATCAAGCAGTAAATTATTTCAATTGCAGCTAAGCTTTTCTACCATTGAGAATGAGAAATCATTTATAAACCCTGGAATTTCCACGGGTCCCGCAAGCGAAGCAATGAATGAGGTAATGAATGAAGTAATGAAGGAAAATATTTAGAAAGCAATAAAGAAAGAAATGTAAAAAGCAATGATAAAATTAGAAAGTTATATTGAAGGCAGCAATGAATAATTTAATGATGGACGTAATGGCAGAATTAAGGGAGGAAGCAGTGGAAGAATTAAGGGATAGCTAAAGAAAGTGATGAAGTGACGCCTCATGGCTCATCTCACTGAGAGAAATTTTGATGCACTTAGATGAATCAAATTTGCATATCTTTTTATCCTAAAACCGAAACACTCAAGTGCATCATGATGATGCGTATAATTTCTTATGATGCACTTGGTACGAATGGATGCACTTACGTGTTACAGTTTTGTGGCAAAGCCGATGATGCACCAAGATGCATCAAAAACAGGTCAAATTGATGCACCTGAAGAGACGAAACTTTGAATTACAATAGCGACCTGCGATTTAGTGTGTAACCGCGTCTCGCCTCTCAGGTGTAACAGAACTACAAAGCTTTTGTTCACTTTGTTTTTGCGGAAATATGTTTTTCTGTCTGCTGCGATGACACACCAAACTACGCCATGAAAACCAACATGCATCGAAATTCTTCTCATGCAGTGCTGTTCTTCGAATGCCTAAAAATCTCTCCAAATTTCATAAAGATCCGTCCATAACTTTTTGAGTTATCTTGATGACCGACAGACAGAGAGACAAACTCGAAGAAAATATTAGCTCCTTGGCGGAGGTATATAACTAGAACACTCTGAAAGCGCATACCTCCGCCAAGCAAAAAACGTTAACGAAAATGTGAAACGTGTGATTTCCTTTCTATCAGTACCAAAATCTAGTCATTTGTGCCTATTGACAGAAATAAAAGGTTCCATAATTTCTTGAAGATCCGCCCGTAAGTTCATCAGCATTTGGTCAAACATTAGTCAAGCGTACAAACCAAAATGTGTTCATAAGTATCTAGTACCATTTCTAATACTTCCTGTGAATTTCATGAAGATTCGTCCAAAACTCTTCTGAATTACTTTGCTAACAAACAATTAAACTCGACTACAACGACAAATTGACGAAAGCACAGATCATCACACAAATTTGGTCATTTACTCTTCGTGGTATACCTAACAACTCATATAAATTTTATAAATTCCGTAGAGTTCTGGCATTCAGAGAAAAAAAAAGGCAGACAAACACACGGATGAACAGATCTGCAACAGAAGTTAATCATCTGTTGCTCTAAACTTACCGAATGATCACTGTAAAATCATAATGATCTGTTCATATCATCCTTTTGAGAAATTTTTGTGAGAGACAAATAGCCAAAGTCGATAAGAACATAACCTCCTTGGAGGAGGGAAAGATACATTCTACAATAGAACAATAAAAATAATTAGAAACTTTTTTCACATTAAGTTATCAAAGGTAAACAGGATGTTGATTGCATAATCAAATGTGCCAGTTACTGCATAGCAACATTAGTTTGAAAACTTTCCAAATCTCCAGTCATAAACGTTGGTTTCGCTGCATTTGGTTTATTTCCTAATGTAAGCATCAAACCAATTACCCTTGATACAATCTCAGACCCGAATTCAATGGTTAATCTAATGCAGCTGAAATGGCACCCTATACCACATTTCGTTTAGTTTGAGGCAGTCTCAAGGATCCTCGGTTTTAGATTAACGAAGCCAACGACGCAACTGATGTTCTGGGTAAATTGAAGCTGGTGAAATTGCCTTAATTCGATGAAGCTCCAACGTTTACAGGACAAGTGCGTTAGGCACGTCTCTCCTCTACGACCGTTGTCGCTAGGTTACTAACAACACAGCCTGCTTACTGCTACTAACATCCATACATATTTCGTAGGGGTAAAGTTTTCCTTAGACTATATTAGTGATTATATTTAGTTCGTTCTTCTGTGACAAGTTTCAAAGTTATGAAATAGTTCACTCTCATGACACTAGATCCAACGTCAGCAGGTACTAAATTCTCCTCGTGTGTACAGTGTAAGTCCAAATGTTTCGATTCATTGCTTGATCGATCTGGAATAGTTTACCGGCTGCACTCCGCAGCCTAACTGACACCAGGACATACAAGAGTGCCCTGAAGCGTTACATGCTCAGTGCACAGTAGGGTGACTACGCGCTGAGTGGCGAGTTTGGTTAGTTAGGTTCGCCCATTCTGCGGCATGGGGAGCGGTGGCCCTAGGGGGATCCTATGCATTGAGGCTGGGCCGCCGCGAACTCTATCATACGCGCTCTTTTGCTTCCTATACACTTTCCATTCTCCTGTTAGTGGCACTTGTTCTGCTCTCGTTTGACCGGGATAGCTGTTCCCGTGGATCCTGTTGGGTGGCGCCCTTTTGCTTTGGTTCTTACCATTCTGTCTAAATGCTTGCGTCCTTCATTTCTTTATTCCTCTGTTAGATCTTCTATGTTATGGAGGCGATGAAGAGTAGATAATAAAAATATTGTTCACGATCTAGTTTGGGTGTCTGGGCCGGGATGCACGAAACTACACTAAGTGTATTTAGCTCACAGATTTTCCCTTAACTTCAGAAAAGTACACTTTGTGAGCTCCGGGCACATTCACAAACGATTTTCGTCTTCCCTACAACAGAGATTTTCCTCTTTTTTGTACTTAAGTTTAGCTAAACATCGACGAAGAAGCCCAACCCAAACGAACCCAACCCAACCGAACCCAACCCAACCGAACCCAACCCAACCGAACCCAACCCAACCCAACCGAACCCAACCCAACCGAACCCAACCCAAACGAGCCCAAGCCAAACGAACCCAAGCCAAACGAACCCAAGCCAAACGAACCCAAGCCAAACGAACCCAAGCCAAACGAACCCAAGCCAAACGAACCCAAGCCAAACGAACCCAACCCAAACTAACCCAACCCAAACTAACCCAACCCAAACTAACCCAACCCAAACTAACCTAACCCAAACTAACCTAACCCAAACTAACCTAGCCTAACTCAACCTTACCTTCAAGTTGGTTTGATTAGGTTATTTTGAGTTAGGTTAGGTTAAATAAGGTTGGGTTAGGTAAAGCTACGTTCAGACTACCGCTCATAGGTTCGGAAAACGCTTGTGTGATTTCATAGAACGCAGTGAAAATCTCGCAGCAGTGTCCACACAGCCGTACGGTGCATTGTAGCGGTCAGCGACGCTTGACAATTTATTAAGCGTAGATGTTAAGCAAAATTCAGTTGCCCAAGCACCTTGATCCAAAGAAACTGCAATTTTTGTCACTATTAATAACTTATTTTACTTCTAGTATCAACACAACTATGAATAAGCACTGATTATAAACGCAAATACTTTTATGCGTTCTTCAGCAATACGCATATTGCCAACGAAGCTTGGGTTGAAATTTTCGTACTTTTCTTTACCACTCGGTATTGTTTTCGAGGTTGTCAACTGAATAAATTTTTAGGTGGGGTTCCTGGACAATTTATGTTCCCCATACTTAGTGTAAAGTGTTCATACGTTTTATTTTTGTCTCTCAAACACAACTGTGTAACCACAAAACGACGATAAAATGTTTACCGTCAACTCGGTTATCGACAGAAGTGTCACTACTGCCGTGAAGTTCTATATTTCTCGTCAAACTTGCAGTGAATTAGAACTCAGAGAAGCATAAAACTTTTAATATGTCTATAAAGAAGCGAGAAAACCTTATGGAACGCCCAATTTATTCGTTTTGCTTGAGAGAAACAAAATATGACAAGGTGAACCTGTCTTGGCCGCAGCCTAAATCGCGTAAAAATATCCAGCAAGATGGACGCTCACGAAAACGCTCAAATCTGCGCTTTGAAGACGAAATTTCGCAGCGATCGGTGAAATCGCCATAGTGTGGACAGATTTTGGCGGCAGTCTGGACGAGGCGTAAGGTATGTTGGGTTAGATTGAGTTATGTTGGGTTAATGAAGTTCCTATGGGGTCGTTAGCAAGTCTATAACGACGCCGGCTATTTTCTCCCATAGAAAAACAATGGGAACTTCAAAGTCATATGTCTCAAAAACGATGCATTTCCGACTGATATATATGGGTATCATTGCACTTCTCCTATAGATTACTATCAATATATAACAAGGAATTAGCTGGGCGCCATATTGGACTTTTGTAATAATTTACCGAATTTTTTGTTGCGTCCTTGCAAACAGCGTTGAATAAGCCGTGCTCTAGTCCAAAAATTGCCAGCTAGGCTACTCATCATTCAGTTTGCAGCATGCGCATAGGTAGGCTAGCCTAAAGAATCAATTTACCAAGCAAAGAAACTGTCTTTACACAATGATTTCCTATTAAACATTTCATTGGTTTTTAACTAAAATTTGCTGTAGGGTATCTAAAACAAGAAAATGTGACATGTACTCCAGTCACGGCAGAAATCAGCTGGTCGTTGGGGTTTATTTTCGCGTTCCATCTCTGCTTGTAACGGGGGCTGTGATTGGTCGATATCGGGCTAAGGACGATTTTAAGCATTTGCACGCAAAGCCTAAAGAGACGATAAATGCCTTTGAAATTGTTTTGTGCATTGGAGATTTAGTGGACTTAAGATGCCCTCAGGATAAGGTCATTTAAGCAGTTTAAAGAAGAAATTTCTCTTTAGCGTTACGGGCGTTTTGTGCATTCCGGCCGCACTACCGTCGTTCACGACACCTTTGCGTCCATGTAAGCTTTCTTGAGCGCACAACCACTAAAATAAACACTACCTAGGCTAACCTAACCTAGCCTAACCTACCCTTACCTAACCTCCTTATCTAGCTTTCTAACTCAACCCAACTTGACCCAACCTAATCTAACTTAATCAGCGAGCAGCGCGGGGCACCAACTTGAACGCCGCTCACACGCACACGATCTGCGTACACAAACACGCACACAAATCGTCGCGAATGACGATAGCGCTACCTGGACTGCTGGAGAAAAAAAGGGGCATAGCTAGTACCCTTGATTGTCAATCAGAAGCTGCTCCAAAAATATTTCCTTGCTCAGTTTCGAATAAATTTCACAGTACCTACTCGTATTTTCAATAGTCGTTCAACAACGGGAAGCTGATGTGGTCATCGCAGGAACGTTTGCTACTACAACATGAAACGTTACTCTTATTCGACAAACGTGCACAGTGGGCTTTATAAATTGAAAGTTATGCTTAACCCATCGGCCAGACTGGCAGGTTAAGACAATGAACTAGGGAGAATCTGTGAGTTGTTTAATTTGAGTTTTGATGTAACATGTTACAAGATAACGTTTTACAGTCATGAAAATTTCAAATTTTACCGGTTCTTCGTTTCGAAAATGTGTATATGATTTTCATCAGATGAAGAATGTTCAATAGGTACTGCTGCAGTTAATCACTGTAGTTTGCTTCACTCGTAGGCTGAATGTCTATGTGTAACTATACGATACTTAACTGGGGCAAACAGTACAAGGATAACTCCCAGCAGAAGCAATAGTACGAAGTAGTTTCCATTGTAATAATGACTTCTTCAAGACAAGCATTTTATTAGCTAATAAAATTCTTGTCTTGAAGAAGTCATTAGAAGAATTTTATTAGCTAATAAAATTCTTGTCTTGAAGAAGTCATTATTACAATGGGAACATAAAATTAACCAAGACGTCCTCTATTTTCTTCAATAAGTACGAAGTAGGCCTAGTATACAAGCACAATATTATTCCCTGTTATTCAAAAATAGTGCAAATGCTTCAATATGTAGGTTGTTGGTTATGCAGACATATCAAAGTCAATGTTGGGCGCGATCGATCGATCGCGCTGCGCAAACGATCGATCGTTCAAACGCCTAACCTAATCAATGTTTTTTCTTAAACTTTCCCCCTATTTCTGAGTATATCGGGTCGGTTATTGGAGGCAAGGCCCGTTTTTTTTTTTTTTTTTTTTTTAATTTCGGGCACCGTCAATTTTAGTCAATGGTGAGATGGGATTAGGTTAGATTAGCTTGGGTTAGGCGTTTGAGCGATCGATCGATCGCGCAAATACATCGATCATTCACAACATTAACACTTAGATACTAAAGCATGCCCCGGAACAATTACAAGTGTAGACTTGAGCTGCCTAAGCCTACAAGTGTAGACTTGAGCTGCCTAAGCCTACAAGCGTAGTCCTATTATTCACTTTTTTTTTAATAGTGGACATGGTTCAGTATATAAGTTCTACCAATGTACGTAAATGGAGTTGTCACTCGGATAGTATTCACTCCAAGACTTGCTGTAGAAAAATTACACGTGTAAGCCTAAGCCTGCACTCACCCGAGGGAAAACAAAGAGAGGAATGTCCACAGATACGGAGGAGACCGGCTATTGCACCGACCACACGCACACCAAGTATAGAAATAACCGAGGCACAGTCGGGCGTCTCTTTTATAACCTGGCAGTCACTTAATTCGCTTCCCTGAGGCGTGTTGTCGTAGACAACTTGTGCTTGCATCGCAAGCATGAAATTATGAGCACTACCTAAGTTCCATAATTTAAAATACGATGTCCACAAACATAGTTGTTTCTATGGAAGACCCAACGTACAAAAAGCGATGTTTATCATCTCGGGTGATGGTTATACGATACAAAGCGTTCTAGTTTTGTGATACTTTTATGAAAATGATTGTTAGGTAATTAAGTTAAGCTAGGTATGTTAGCGTTACGTGCGGTAAAAGAACAATAATAACCTTTATGTGGTTCTAACTTAAACTTTACAAAATTGAAATGCTACACAGTACACAAGAGGAGGTAGCTCATCTCTAGGTTACAAACAAAGGATACGTGGCAGTGGTCATACATTCTAGACCTCATTACGCCCCATTGCTTGGCCCCCGTCAGGCACCAGTATGCGCTGCCATCGTAGATATTAGATCGTTTGTAGCCAGGGCCATTATGGAGGACTTTTATTAACGAGTTGTTTGAATTTTCAATACTTAAGACCACTGCCACATGTCCTTTGTTTGTAACCTAGGAAAATAAGATACATGCTCTTGTAGACCATGTAGCATTTCAGTGTTGTAATGTCTCCATGAGTTTTAAATAAAGTTTATTATAATTATTATTATTATGAGGCAAGGGTGCCGACTGCCTTCTGACTTATGCCCAACCGGAAATAAGGGCGTTTTAGTTCAACCACTAGTGGTTATGCGCTAAGTGGTCAGCACTCAGATGCTTGTGGAATTGGTTTCTCAAAAAGAATCTAGCAAAAACGAAAAAAAAAAATAATCCAGTAATTCGGCTCGCAGCATCGTGGACTCGAGGCAAGCGAATTCTGCGTTTATGAAATTTTTTCGCATTAATTAGAATTTCTATAATCGCTTTATTAAGGTCCGCAATCGCTGATGAACTGAATCATTGACTTCAACTCCAAAGCCGCCAGCGCCGCATCCAAGACAGTATGTATGAATGAACGGCAGAGATCACATTTGTAAACCTTGATCTGCAACTGATCATCCTTCGCATGTTGCCTGGAGTTCCCTACATTTCCTTGGTGATCCTCGAAACTAATTCACAATCTAGTTTATGTACACTAAATGGCTAGACGCTAGAGTGCTGTAACTGCATGCTCTGGTACCCAAGATCGCTACCTCTCCCTGTTAGGCAAATCATAGATGGATTCAAGGCTTACGATGCCAGTATTATTTCATTGCGAATGTACAGACCTTAACCAATAAAGCAACGATCGGGGGTTGCAGACACGACACAAGCCTTCAGGCTCTAACACCATAGCTTTAGCAATCTGGTGTGATCGGCTGCCGCCGCGCACAGTTCTTAGGGACTAGCGTGTATATATCTATAGCACGAACCAGTGCCTGTTATTTTCCCAATTGCGGTGTGCACTCTAGATGACGTTCCCTTTAGATTTGGTCCTGTAGGCAGTACATACAACGGTACATTTAGTGAAATATTTGCTAAAATGCTAGTTAGCCTTCATCTCACCTGGCACTTGGCAAGTGTTGCTAGTAAAGTTCTGGACTAACTAAACTTTACTAGCAGTTACTGGATCCTACAAGCACAGGATCGGGCTTGGGGCCTCTCAACATCGCCTGCTATGTCGTTCGGAAGAGCAAACAGTCTAACATCTATTTGGGTGTAACGCGCTTCCGATGGCCCTCACTCCTGCACATCTCTGGGAGGGCTCGAGATGAGCCTCCGCTCGTCCTTCTTCTGACTATCTCCTTCTTCCTCCCCTTCTCTCTCTGGAACCTTCTTCCGACGGAGCTAGCAGTTAGGCGCCGCGACTACACTAACGGTAATGTTCTAAAAAAGTGGTTACTCCTGGTGGGAATTAGAACTGGCATAGCTGTGTCCCTTCTGGCGTTTACGAGGCGACGATAAAAAAATTGCTTGAATGACGACGCTGTAATGGCGACAAAAAACTATCGTATGAACCTGCTTTCGGGGGGGGGGCGGTCACATAATAATCAAACGAGCAAGTTTTCTCTGCTCTGCGTCCTCATACGTTTCTGTATCAGTTTATACAGCTAAAAATTTATTTCTATGTAGCTCCTTGCATTTAACTTTTCGCCAAATTTGAAGAAAAATCCAAAATTTTGCTAATGAAACTTGTTATTAGCTTTCAAAGGACACGTTTGAGCCTTCGAGACTTGATTTTTTTGAACTTAAGGCAAAAGCTCTGGTTTCGCCACTTTGTCTCGTGTTAAAAAAGTGTTAGCAGTTACGCGGTTATGTTGGATCTGCTGAAAACCCATTGTACAGAGCAAAATTGAGTTTCTGGAAGTTTCGAGAGTAACCGACTGACGGTCAAGCCTGCGAACCAACTCAACGGGTCGAAGCCAGCGCACCTGCCTGAAGTTCCGGACAAGTCAGGCCTCGAAGGCTTTATTTTTGCGTCCAATCGAACATGTCCTGATTTTTCATCTAGCATCTTAAGAACTTTTTAGCACACACGCAATAGTGTTTGGCTGAATATTATCTCGTCTCAATAATCGTTTCTTTTGTTTTTATTTTATTCATTAGATTCTTTTAATCTTAAACAAAAAAGTGTATAAATAATGAAAGAATATAGGCTTTATCAAGTACTTCCTCTCGTCAACAATTGTCTGTGTTAAGCGCACACACACGTCAGTCAAAAGAATGTGTTTCCTCAGCCAGCCGTCCGAAGGTTCTGTTGAGCACCCGTAAGCGCAGCTCTGAGTTTACCAAAAAAGCTGTTAAAATGTTAGCCGTCAGCTCAGTTTGCTCAGCCAAGTGTCCGAAGGTTCTGTCGAGCCCCCATAAACGCAGCTTTGAGTTTACCAAAAAAGCTGTTAAAATGTTAGCCGTCAGCTCAGTTTGCTCAGCAAGCGCCGTTAGTTAAGTTTCGGGCGTCTCTTCAAACTTGGAGGCAATTAGTGTTTAGTTCTTTGCAAGTGTGTGCTATTTAAATGGACACAGCCACGCATTCGGACGGGGAGATGACGAAACGCGTTCTTTTGACTAGCGTGTGACACTCTGTTCAGATGAATAACTCTTGATCGTTTGACTTTCGACCTCGGTACAGCTCAGGTAGTCTTTGCCTGAACATTCCCAAGTACCTTTACAACTCACTGCATCTCCAACTATCATAATATGCTGCTGTTTCACACATAAGTTGATGCCCAATTTATCTCATTTGTCCTCACTACCAGGAGATCTTTGTCCCATTTTGTATTGGTGTCGAAGTTTTTCATAGAGATTTCAATTCCTCATAGAAATAAAAACTGTAAAACCAAAAAAAGAGTTATTTAGGTATGCTAGAAGTAAAACGATAATAATACAATGCTATTAGTTTACTCACAGCCAACACAACTAAAGTAAAGTTACATGAGCAATTTCCTTGTCTATCCCAAGTAAAAGACATGCGAAGTTGAAATATTACATGGTAAAGCACATATCCCAGTTAGACATGGAGAGAGTGTACCGCCTCCACGGTACAGCACCGAACAAGTGGGCAGCCAATCAAAAGATATCAAATTTAAAAATCTCTTTGCACTTGCGACAAAGCTGCCAATGTTGTAGGATTGATGTCCGGACAACACGATGGCTGATACGTAGCTAGTAACAAAGTTCAAGTTCTACACACAACTAGGAATACCAGAGCAAAGATAGGCTTTATCAACTCCAGTACCGATATAAGATATATTGCTTGACAAGAGGACTAGACGCAAGGATAATGGCATAAATTTCATCAAAACCTCAATCACCGATAAAACAGACTTACATATAAGCCTATTGCGCAATGAATATTTATAGTATAATCATATCAATGAAACGACTGAAATGGAAACCGTCAGAAAACTGAGAAAAGAAGATATATCAGCGTAAATTCAGCTCACGTCTGTAGGCAGTAACAAAGAACGTTCAACAGCAGCAGGCCGGCCATTTTGACAGCTGCTGAAGGCCATTCCAGTCAAGTGAGTCATCGCTCACATACAATATTCTGAACCATCGCTGCTTGAGAACTAAGTTCCAATAATGTAGGACAGAGCGTATCCCCTGAAGCAACGAGTTATCAGAGTTTTCCCTTCTCATCTGCAGACTAAGTGCACACTTGCGAGCAAGAATATTGAGGCATTTTACTTCATACGAGGCAAAGACATCACTGGAAGCACCCACCAACCTCCGAAATAGCCTTAAATATATTAATATAGGCAAGTTGCACGTGGCTTGTCCCTGAATTTAGCCCAGAGTTGCAATATATTGCAAAAAGATAACTTTCAAATCGCTTAATATTGACATTCAGGGAGCAGCTATGAAACTACTTTAATATCTGACTGCCTGTGGAATTTAAGCTCTTAACCTGTTGTGCAGTATTCGAGAGACGAAAGAACTGGAAGGACTTGTGAACTAAGTAACCCAATTTAGAAGAGATGGTGGAAAAGCCGGGGCCACAAAATATGCTAAAAGCCTCACCGTACGGGGAGTACGATTGTTTAACTTAATACCTTGGCGTATTCGCCACCGATATCAAAATTATAGAGATAGACCAGCGGTTATGTGCAGTGTGGAATTGATTTGCCGCTGACTCGTTCTTTGGTCGCAAACTGCAGTCCCATAAAAGACACTCAGCACTGTGACTTAACACGCGTCACCTGGCCTTCCTACGAAGACCCACAAGGTAGAAAAGGTAAGGTAGGTTAACATCAAATTTTTCATCACTAAGATATCCCAAATACATAGAACTGGGTACATAGGCTAACTTCACACCACTTCAACCAACGTATGTCGAATCCTCCAATTCTCCCTGCTGCGAGGGCTAAGCAACATACTCACAGCCTTATCCGTTGTGCATATTATATCAATCTACTGAGCTTCGTCGTCACATGCGCAAACTAGCTTTTGGAGAAAGCTGTGATGAGATGCAACAAACGGGGCTTGTGGCGATGATTGAGATTTTCAAACGTTATTAGACAGCTTAACAGTGCGCAGCCAGCTACGTAATCGAATGCTATGAGCTGGCCCTACGATCGGAGCGCCGACAAAAGTCGCCTGTGTAAACCCAGTTTTCTACACGCTCGTACCTCTAGCTAATATCGATTCCGAACCCCGTTGTTTCTAAAGTGGCAGCCTTCCTTGGTAGCATTAATATAACTATTCCCTGAGTTGATTTCAGCAGCCACTGGTCTCCGAGGTTATGCCCATCATCAGAAGGAATTGCTAACGCTTGGCACACAATGCAATTTCAAACCAAAATTTAACAAACTAAAAAAGCTGTCGAACTATCCTTGTCCTTGCGCGTTTTCATGTGTTGCTTCATCACCAGTCCTTTTTTTCTCAATGATGAATTTAATCTTCATGCCCCCTTGAGGAATGCGTGTGAACGTGAGACAACCATTTCCAACCTGAAAGAAATCAAGGAAGGGTAGTGGTTGGCCACATCCGTCGTAAGAAAATATTTGGCTGACAGCCGCATTGTTGGTTTCCAGAGGAGTGTAGAATATACGTGACCTGCAGAATCCAGTAAGGCACGTCAGTCCAGTCGTTTCATGCGATGTTCCATAGTCGGCAAAGATATCCGCGCTGGGAGGCCAGAGGAGTTTTTCCATTCTTTGCCAAAATTGTGGGGCTGCGAACGGTTGAGGTACATCGACCGGTATCACTTCCTGTACTGGTGGTGGATCTGGCAGGTAACGGAAATGCCCTAGCACCGACACATATTGCGGACCCTGTGGGTATACTGCAATGTATGGTTGATCTAGGATGTATGGTTGTTCTGGAATATTTCGTTGTACTGGAATGTGAGGCTGTAGTGGAATGTATGGTTGTACTGGAATTCGTGGTTGTGCTGGAATCTGTGGTTGTGCTGGAATCTGTGGTCGTGCTGGAATGTGTGGTTGTGCTGGAATGTGGGGTTGTACTGGAATGTGAGGTTGCGGTGGAATATTTTGTTGTACTGGAATCTGTGGTTGTACTGGAATGTGTGGTTGTGCTGGAATGTGTGGTTGTGCTGGAATGTGAGGTTGCGGTGGAATATTTTGTTGTACTGGAATCTGTGGTTGTACTGGAATGTGTGGTTGTGCTGGAATGTGGGGTTGTGTTGGAATCTGTGGTTGTGCTGGAATCTGTGGTTGTGCTGGAATCTGTGGTTGTGCTGGAATCTGTGGTTGTGCTGGAATCTGTGGTTGTGCTGGAATCTGTGGTTGTGCTGGAATTCGTGGTTGTGCTGGAATATGTGGTTGTTCTAGACGAACTTCATCTATTAGAATCGCTGGAGGCCTCTGAAGAACATATGCATCAATCAGATGATGTACTCGACGCGGTATGTACTTATAAATAACAAAATATCCTTGAGCTGGCAAATGTCGGTAAATTGGAAGGTTCCTGTCAATAGAAAGACGTGCAACGAACTCTAAACCCGTAATAATGGGCATGTGCCCCACATGTAGTCCATGCTCTTGAGCCTGATGAGGTTCTTGAGGTTGAAGATGATCTTGAAGTTGAAGATGATCTTCTGGGTACAACTGTGCTTGAGGTAGAAGATGATCTTGAGGTTGAAGATGATCTTCTGGGTACAACTGTTCTTGAGGTAGAAGATGATCTTGAGGTTGAAGATGATCTTCTGGGTACAACTGTTCTTGAGGTTGAAGATGATCTTCTGGGTACAACTGTTCATGAGGTTGAAGGTCTTCTTGTGGATGCAAATAATTTTGAGGCTGAAGATGTTCTGCTTCTACTTTTTCGTGATCGCCAATTCCACCATCCTTCTCCGCAGACGCAGGCTCCAGTTCTTTGAAATCTATGTAGAGTACAAACGTCTCCAAACACTGAGCGTGATGACCTACGACAGAAATTGTTCGGTTTACAGGAACGTGTAGAGGCGTCAAATCTAAATATCGTAGCGTGTTCCAGTTGTAGATCATCAAACCTGTCATTAGGACACTTGAAGGGACCCAGTAAGAATCGTCATCTCCCTGGGCAGCAAGATTCATCCATATACCCGTAGTTTTCGAGCTGAAATCAAGAACTGTACAACCTTTGAGCTCATCATTGATGAGATTGTTCCAGAATTTGCAGACTAGTTTCAATTTGATCAATTGCGCCAAAGATAAGTTCCGAAAGATATGGCCCAGAGCGATGTGGTGGAGGACGGTGATGGACGACTTCTTCGGGTCATCAGGCGCATAGTTGCAAGAACTGAGGACGACTGGTGACTGGGTCAGTTTAGGTTGCCTAAAATGCATTTTGCTGTAACGAATTTGTTCGCACATAATCCTGCGGGGTCTCCTGGTCAGCTGGAGTAAAGTGCAAGTTTCTTCTCGTCTCTCGATTTCTTGCTTATGCACATAGTTGCCACGTATGTTGTAAGGCAGCTGTTTGATAAATGCAAAGTGAATCTGTCTTTCGCAGTGTCGAGAATACGGAGCGTTCCGTATTGCCTCCAGAGAGCTGTAATACTCAGACTGCTCGACGCCGTTGTTGTCACGTAGCACCTTCCTCGCCATGTCTGCTTGTCCCTCAGCAATGGTGACGAAGGCGATGTTTTCGTACTCTGCGGTGAACTTGTTGTACACAAACTGGACGTTGTCAACTCGCACTTTGTTGCCAAACAGTTCCACAACCGAACGCTCGTCTGCAGTGCTAGACAGATCATACAGAATGATGTGTTTGTATGAATGACAATTGCTTGTTGATAGCGAGCTTGCCATAGCACACCATGCGTCATAGCCCTGATCGGCACCGAACTCATCCCATTCAGCTTGTTGTTGGGTATCCTCGTCGATAAAATCTTCCATTTTCTATGGTAAAGATTTTTTTTAATATTTCAAAGGTAAAATGACGAGTTCGAAACACTATCGGACTGCCCGCTGCAGCAGATCGAAGACTGGATTGAAAGGCCCGTTCCAGAAGTTCGAAAGCCTTGACTCGCACCCGTCTCAGCCAGCAACCTGTGAACAAACAAACAAATTAACATACGGAAGTTGTTACAAGCATCTTTGGTGCACCAATAAAAGTCGTGTTCATCGCTTTCGATAAATGCTGAGCGAACGAGCTTGACTTGCCCAGCACATGAAACAGGAGCGTTGAATCCGACAC
Source organism: Parhyale hawaiensis (assembly GCA_001587735.2). Lineage (NCBI taxonomy): Eukaryota > Metazoa > Arthropoda > Malacostraca > Amphipoda > Hyalidae > Parhyale > Parhyale hawaiensis. The sequence continues at coordinate 7,143,589 of LQNS02278184.1, read as the reverse complement.
TCTGACTCATATTGCAGGTGTTAGAAGTTAAACTATTAATCATACTCGAGACGTCTACAAAGTCCTTGTTCGGAACATAAGATGGAGTTTTGGATGTTAAAGAATATTTGATTTAAAGTTAACGCTTGAACTGGTTTGAACGAGTCAAAGCTAGGGCACTTGGCTTGAGTTCCAGGCAATTGAATCTTGAAGGCTTATTTTTTGTGCAGCAGATTTAATCCTTCAAGGGCGAGGCAGGGCCGAGGGGAGCGTGGAGGGGCTTAAGTCCCCACTAATGAGTATAGCCTCCCCATAGCCCCCTCCCAATTTACTGCCATGCAACTAAAATAAAACTACAGTTGACTATGAAATTATCCGTCATTTTTCAACATATTCTTGAAAAACTCAAAAACAATTGTTTTTTAAGACCTAAGGTTTTCACAGGGTAAAAAAGAATGTATCAGTGAAAATGACACGCAATTATCAGAACAAAATGCTATTGTCATAAGTCTAAACAAACGAAACTTACAAAGGATGTTCAGACAAAGTTATTCGCTCAGTTGAAAAATTATAACCTAATTACTTCCGCCAAGGAGGTTATGTTTTTATCGGGCTTGTCTGTCAGTCTGTTATTCTTTTTGTCTGTCTGTAACCAAGATAACTCTAACTCAAAGAGTTATACAGTGTATGGATATTGACAAAATTAATAAGGATTGCTCAGAATGATAAGTAGAACAGATGAGTAACTATTGATGGAGGTAAGTCCATCCGTTTCTTTGTTTCTTGGTTTCATTTTTCCTAATGGCATAACTCAGAAAGTTACCTACGGATCCTCATGAAACTTACACGAGTTGTTAGGTATATCACGAAGAGTAAATGACCAAAATTTTGTGATGTTTCCTTGTTGGTTAGTTTGTCGCTGTTTCTAAGTTTACACTTGTTAGCACAATAACTAAAAAAAATGTGAATGTATCTTTATGAAATTAACATTTATAGGTAATGGTAACAGATATAAATGATCAAATTTTGGTGATGATTGGTTGATTCATTTGTGGGTTTGACCAATCTTTACCAGTATGTTTGTCAGCAGAATAACTCAAAAAATTATGAAAGGATCTTAAATAAAATTACTGAAGCTGTTATTATTGTTAAAAGACAATAATGATTAGATTTAGGTGTTGATACAAAAACTATCATGGTCTCAGGGCCAATTTGAATATTTCGTTACCCTCCCCTTGCTTGGCGGAGGTATGCGCTTTCAGAGTGCTCAAGGTAAAGTATTGCTAATGCCACTAATGGAAACATTCAAGTTTTGAATACCTACAACAGAACTCTTTGAAAGAGAAGTTCGCGTTCTCTTGCGAAACAATGACAAGAAACTAATGCATAAAGATCGAAAAACTACTCTGAGTCAGAAGTTTTTTCTGTACTTCATGGCCACCAATTGGATCACTACCCTCCGAAGCTGTCAATTGGTCAATCAAGGCATATAAAAATCGTCTCGACAAACTGTGTTAGCAACATCCTCCACAGTTACGAACTCCTGCCTACATTCCTGCTACAACTAGCTTAACGACTGCAAGCTCCATGGATCGGCAGTAATTAATTGTGCCTGCAGAATCAACTCCTCGCCTGAGTTTTTTACGGTATTTTTCTTTCTTCTTCTTCTCTTTCCGAAGTCTCCATGTTTTTGAATTAATGGCGGTAGCTCATAGAGGGCCGGGGCGCAAGTTCGGGCTGCCCTGTGGGAATGGGCCTGTTGTTCCGTCTACTGCCAGCTATCTATTCCATTCTAATCAATACTATGACCTCTCATCTTGATGGCATTCAGCAGATTTTTCCCGTAGTTTTAGACGACATTTGACGTTGTTCCACACGCGATACTGCTCCATTCTTCAATGGCAACCTGTTGCAAGCCCAGGAGCTTCTTTGGAACTCAATTATTGATTTTGACTGTTCAATTCGCGCCATAAATTTCCAATGGGGTTCAGGTCCGGACTCATCGACGGCCATGGTAACAATGTTTTCTTATTTTTCTGATGCCAGGTGGTGGTAGACTTGGACTTGTGTTCCGGGACATTGTCGAGTTGAAAGACCCACCGTCTTCCAAGCCCAAAACTCTGAGCCGCTGTCTTGATGTTTTCGTCCAAAATACCTTGTTAAATAGTCATCAGATTTCATTATTACCTCCGCCAAGGAGGTTATGTTTTCGTCGTGTCTGTCACCACGATAACTCAAAAAGTTATGAACCGATCTGGACGAAATTTACAGGGATTTTTAGGTATGTTAGGAGGAACAGATGACTAACTTTTGGTGAAGATATGGTTATCCGTTTGTTTGTTTGCTTGCCTGTCTCATTTTTCTCCATTCCATAACTCAAAAAGTTATGGATGGATTTTTACAAAATTATCATGAGTTGTTAAATATATGACAAAGAGTAAATGACCAAATTTTGGTAATGATCCGTTTGTTCGTTCGCTTGTCATTGTTTTTAATTTTATGCTTGCTAGCACAATAACTCATAAATAAAGAATGGATTTTTATGAAATTTATAGGGGTTGTTAGTAATGTTAAAAGACATAAATAATTGAATTTTGGTGCAGATCGGTTTGTTCGTTTTTAAGTTTGATTCATGTTTGTCTTAACGTCTGTTAGCAGTACATGTATAACTCAAAAAGTTATGAACAGATTTTTAAAAAAAATTGCAGACGCTGTTATTACTATCAAAGGGCACAAATTATTAGATTTTACAGTTTATACTAAGAAAATAATGGTTTCAGAGCATATTTGAATTTTTTGCTACCGTTGCCTCGCTTGGCGAAAGTATGCGCTCTCAGAGTGCTCTAGTTCCTCAATTGCAACTGCCAGGCAGTTATTTTGTGAAATGTTATCCTAGTTCCTCAATTGCAACTGCCAGGCAGTAATTTTATGAAATGTTAGCCTAGTTCCTCAATTGCAACTGCCAGGCAGTAATTTTATGAAATGTTAGCCTAGTTCCTCAATTGCAACTGCCAGGCAGTAATTTTATGAAATGTTAGCCTAGTTCCTCAATAGCAACTACCAGGCAGTAATTTTATGAAATGTTAGCCGTCTGGTCAGTGTTCGTTACCCGGTATCATTTTATAATATTTCTAAACTAGAGTACACTGAGAGCGCATACCTCCTCCGAGTAAAGCAACGTTTAGGAAAATTTCAAATTGTTTCTGAAACTACGATGTTTTTCTCTATAAACAACAAAATCTGGTCGTTTGTGCCTCTATAATAAAGAAAAAATGAACAAAAGTTTCTGTAATTTTCTTGAAGAGCCGTCCGTAAGTGCTGACAAACATCAGTCAAGCACACATACTGAAAAACCGATCATCACCAAAATTTGGTAATTTTCGTGTTTCACAATTTCCAAGCATTCTTACAAATTTCATGACGATCCGCTATTAGCATTTTGAGTTATACTTCTGACAGCCATTGTGACATATAAGTCAAACACACAAACGAACGAACCTATCATCACTAGAGTAGATTAGATTAGATAGGCGGCAGTAGACGAACCAATAGGCCTATTCCCAAAGAGACACCGGGACTAACACCCCGGCACTCTATGAGCTATTGCCATTAAAATATGATCATTTATGTCATTTAGCATTTGTAACAATTTCTGTGAATTTCATAGAGCTCTGTTCAAAGCTTTTTGAGTTATTTTGCAAACAAACATAAAATCAAACAGAGGGACAAGCAAATCCTCACAAAAAATTGGCTATTCACTCTTCGTAGTATACCTAACAACACACATAAATTTCATAAAAATATGTCCATAGCTGTTTGAGTTGAAACATTAAGAAAAAAAGGCGAAAAACAAACCAAAAGTTAATCTGTTCCTCCTAATATTCCTAACAATCCTGGTAAATTTCGCAAAGATCCGTGCGTAAATTATTTTAGTTATTTTGGTGATAGACAGCCAAACTCCCAAACTCAACGAAAACATAACCTCCTTGGCGGAGGAAATGCCAGTGTACATTTGGAAATTACAAAGCTAAGTGCACTTTGTACCGCCCTCGCGGAACAAAAGTCTGCATTGTGTTTCGTAAAGATCCGTCCATAACGTTCTTGAGTTACTTTGGCGACAGACAAAGTGGACAAAACGTAACTTCCTTGTCAGATCTGAAGGCGCGGCGTACGTACGTCTTTCAGATGAATGCGACGCGTCTACATTTAGAAAGCAACAAAAAATTGACCCACAGACCGTCTTCATTCTCCTGACCGAACACGATGAGATGAATGACGGGTAAGCCCGGCTAAAGGTCTAGCTAGACCGGCGGCCATACGAGACCACCAGACCGAACTGAGACCCTAGCCGGCCGCAGAGACATGGAAGCAGAGCACGACTTTGCGCGCCGCTACTGGTAGAAGCAATCGGATATTAGCAGAGAAGTTTTCATAATTTGAATAATATAATTAAAAGTTACAACATTTGATAAACTTTTTTCTCATAAAATCAATGAAATTAAACTGCATCTGGATCAAAAAATTAGAGGTAACATTTATTCAAACATTATTTTGAATTATCAGAAATTCCAGTCAGTACTTTGTTACGATTTCATAGAGCACTCTGAGTGCGCTTACCTCCGCCAAGCAAGGCAACGGCAACAATAAATTGAAACTGGTTTTGAAACCATGATTTTTTTCGTATCTACACCATAATCTAGTCATCTGTGCCTTTCGATAGCATCATCAGTTCCTGTAATTTTTTTTTTTTAAAGATCTGTTCATAACTTTTTGACTTACTCTGTTATCAAACATTTTAACAAAAATAAGTCAAACGCACAAACGGACCAACCAATCATCACCAAAATTTAATCGTTTTTATCTTTTAACATTACTAACAAATCCTGCAAATTTCATAAAGATCCAGTCATAACGTTTTGAGTTGTAATGCCAAGAAGCATAAAATAAAAAACAACGATAGTAATCAAACGAACAGCCAGATCATTACATAAATCTGGTCATTCACTGTTCGAAGTATACCTAATAGCTCATGTGAATTTCATGAATATCCGTCTTGAACTTTTTGAGTTATGGTACTAAGAAAAAATAGGCTGACACACCAACAGATGATCAGATTTTCACCAGAAGTTAATCATCTGTTACCGTTAACATGACCAACAATCTCTGTAAATTTCGTAAAGATGCATTCAAAGCTTCTTGAGTAATCTCATGATAAACAAACAAAGAGACAAATATACAGACAAACACAACAAAAACATAACCTCCTTTGCAGAGAGAATTAGAACACTGTAAGAGCGGACACATCCGTCAAAAAAAAGGTAATATTTACGAAAATATTAAATTGGGTCTTGAACTCTGATGTCATTTTATCAACTCTAGATTTTGGTCAGTACAAACCAGAAATAGCCGCGATGTTATCAGTTAATCCTAACATTTTTCTCTTCTATAGCATTCAAAGAAAAAACTGATTACTGGTTGACTCGTGTAGATTGATGCACACTGTACAGTCATGTTTTCTTTTGGCAATTACTTGTAGTTTGTTTGTATGCGGCATCCAAGTCACGTAAGTGGGACTTGGTGGGTTGCGGGCTGGGTAGTCCCAACATTCACCGGTTCCAAGAGAAGGGGAGATAAGCGAAGATAAGCGGAATTCCTCACTTGTGATCGAAACGATTTTCGTTTTCGAAATAAATTCAGACATTTGACAAAATGCTATATAACAAGAGTACTCTAAGAGAGTATACCTCGGATAAGCAGGGCATTGTTAATTAAACATTCAAATTGGTCCTATTCCTATTCATTTTAAGATACACTAAAATTTCATCATTTGTGCTCCACGATAGTAATAACAGTACGGTAATTTTCTTGGAATCCGTCCGTAAATGCCTGAGTTTAAGTTCTGGCAAACACTATAGACGAACTTCAGTCAAACACACGAATTGACCAACCAATTATTTCTTAAATTTGGTCTTTTTTGTATTTTAAAATTTCGAACGAATATCACAAATTTCGTAACTGGTTGTACTATGTAGCTTACAAAAATAAAAAACAAACATAGCGACAAACTTACCGACAGATCATCACAGAAATGTGATCGATATTTGCTCTGAATAACTTTCAAATAATCTCAACAGTTCTCATAAAGATCCGTTAATAACTTTTTCGATATATTTCCGAAACTCAATCTCCTTGTCGGAGGTATCTATATCAGACCTGATCAACTGATCGCCACGATATAGATACCTCCGACAAGGAGATTGAGTTTCTCTTCCTCTGTGCTTATCACTGAAATATCTCGAAAAAATTATGGACGGATCTTTATGAGAATTGCCGAGATTATTGAAAGTTATTCAGAGCAAATATTGATCCCATTTTTGTGATGATCTGCCCTCTATGTCGCTATCAGATTGCCACGCGTCGCCCTGTAGACAGCAATGTAAAAAAGTTTACCCCAGATCGAGTTCCTTACCCTGACCGAACGCGTTTAGGTGAATGACGTGTAAGTTCGGCTGCAGATATTCTGTAGACCGGCCGCACTATCGTCGTTCACGACGATTGCGCGTTCAAGTAAGCTTTGCTGCGCGCGCCATCACTAAAATAAACACTACCTAGGCTAACCTAACCTAACCTCCTTACCTAACCTTCTAACCTAACCTTTCTAACCTTACCAAACGTTACCTTACCTAACTTAATCAGCGATACAGCGAGCAGCGCGGCGCACCAACTTGAACGCCGCTCACACGCACACGATCTGCGTGCACAAACACGCACACAAATTCGTCGTGAACGACGATAGCGCAGACCGGCCCGAAGAGAAGACAAATCTCACTGAAATATATATAATATCCGGGTACGGAACTGGGGAAGCAGAGCATTACTTAGCACTCCGCTTCCTGGCTGAAACAACCGATTATTGGCAGAACCATTTTCAAAATTGAAATATATGATGGACTTCTTTTTCTCGCAAAATTATAAAACTTGAGCAGAATATAGATTAAAAATTAAATGTGCCATCTCTTGAAACATTAATCTAGCATTATCTTCAACTGCAGTGTAGGTGTTGGTTTTGCTACCTTGTTATGATCTCACACCCAATTAGTTCACAAAAAATTACTGCTAAAATGGCCTTGACCTCATTCGGATTAGTTTGAGCCAGCCTCAAGGAAACGAGGCTTGAGATTATCGTCTGTATCTTGATCGAGAAAAGCGAAACCAACGAGCACGACTAAAGTTAAGGGTCGATTGAAAGCTTCGAGTTGTCTTACATCGATAGAGCTGTAGCAGTAGTTGCATTATTAATTGAAATATCTAGTGTTTATTAACTACAGTTTGAATCAGTAGCGGTGAGATTTTTTTTAAATAAAACGTTCGGTTGAATCGACTAAACAAACAGAGGGTGAATCAGTTTAGTGGGACCCATAACTGCCTGAAATATATTTACTCTCTTTCTTTTATACCCGGCTATACTCGACGACGTTAAGCTGTAGTCGCGATCATAGAAACGTTCGTTACTGCAGCAAGAAACGTTCCTATGGTTTGGCTCACGTGTGCAACGGGCTTTACATAATATGAACTTTGTTCAGCCTATCTACATAGCTGGCAGCCTAAGACACTGAAAGTCCCAAAAACACACTGACTGTTGGTACCGATATTTTTACTGTTTCTCCCGTTTGTGTTTTACCAATACTCTAATTGCTTCAAACAATCACCAGAAACTTAACTATTTTGCACCCGTTCAAACCAAACCTGTATAAAAGCTAACCGTTTTAAAAGATTACGTAAACAGTTACGCAAAACGTTTATGTTGTTCGGACTGAAATTCGCGTCTCCTGACTGTTGTGAGCTGCAGTCCTGACAGGCATGTATGACTTAAACTTTAATTCATATGCCTCTCGGACTTGAACAGTTATGCAAAACGTTTAAACGGTTTAACAGTTTGAACGTTTTATACACCGTAGCTGTTTAAGTAGTTTTGTAAAATGGTTAAGTGTTATACAAGTTTGACTTAAACGGGTGTAAAATGTTTAAATTAGTGGAGATTGTTTAAAGCAATTGCAGCATAGGGAAAACGCAAACGGGAAAAACAGCATAACGTGTATAATGTGTTGTTTCCTTTGACTTGGCTACAACGAGTTCCTGACAAAAGTTTCCATCTGAAGTATGGATACCGCGTCACTGTTCAAAAAGTTTCCAATTTGATAGGTTTTTCGCTACGTTGCAAGGAAGTATAAAATATATCCTACAAATGAAGACTGGAAATAATCCCTGTATATTGTTTGGCTCGAAATCTGAATGCGTATTAGCAAACGATGATTGGCAAAATCGCATAAGAAAAGCTCCCGACCATGTAATGGTACGGGAGTATCCCTAATAATCAATCACGACGATTTTATTATTCACCATAATTCGAGAACACTTATATACTTTGTTAGAATCTAAACATAACGTAGGAATCACTCACACACTCTAAGGCTGTGGAACAAACACACGTGTAGGCCTAAGCCTACAGACACTCACCAGAGAAAAAACAAAGACTGGAATGTACACAGATACGGAGGAGACTCTGCAGCCGCACTGACCACACGCACACCAAGTAGGGAAATAACCGAGGCACAGTCGGGCGTCTCTTTTATACCTGGCACTCTCGCTTCTTTTCCAAAAGGCGTGTTGCCGTGGATAGCTCGTGCTTACATTCGCGAAAAATAATGTAATGAACGCTATCATAATCATTTAAAATCGTGCCTAAGGTGGCAATCAAAGACCTAATTGTGGCCACAGAAGCTCTTTCCTAGCAATTTCTGCAAGGTTTTTCCTGTAACTCACTGCATCTTCCTCTCACTGCTTCTTGTTCTAACTCACAGTTTCTTCCTCTAACTTACTGTTTCTATCGCTATCTCACTGCTTCTTGCTCTAACTCACAGATTCTTCATTTAACTCACTGTTTTTCCTCTAACTCACTACTTCTTCCTCTAACTCACTGCTTCTCCCTTCAAGTCACTGATTCTTTCTCTAACTCACTGCTCTTCAAACAACATAAACATGTTCCTGTTTCACGCATAAGCAGTCAATAACCAATTTGTCTCGAATATTCGCCCCTACCAGGAAATTTTTACTCACTGCTCTTCAGACAACATAAACATGTTCCTGCTTCACGTATAGGCAGTCAATAACCAAGTTGTCTCGAATAGGCCTATTCGCCCCTACCAGAAGATTTTTACTCACTGCTCTTCAGAGAACTTAAACATGTTCCTGTTTCACGTATAAGCAGTCAATAACCAATTTGTCTCGAATATTCGCCCCTACCAGGAGATTTTTCACTCTCAATTATTATTTGCGTATCTATCATTGGAATTTTTCTTCCACAGGAACTGAAAAATCTATCAATCCTTAAAAGATTTGTTTGAGAACGGAAATAGTAAAACGATAATGCTGTGGTATTTATTTACTCACATCATACACTGTAGAAATAATGTTGCTTACATAATATCCTTGTCTATTCCAGTAAAAAACTCAAAAGTTGCAAAAATAGATGGCTGATTGTATACCCCAGTTAGACTTGTTGATGGTGTTCCTTCTCGGAAGCAAAACGAAACAAGTGGATACCTCACAAAAAAGTGATAAATTTTTAAAACTTCGTTGGCACTACCGCACTACCTAAAAGCTGTCAAAGTTGTAGGATTGATATCCGGACTGTAAGCTGGCTGATGCGTGCTGCCACAGTTGAAGCTTGAGACAGAAAAAACAGGGTAAGGATACTTGTGCAACGGCCAACCTCATCAACTCCACATACAATAAGTTTGATAGGTTTATTACACACAGACACATTGATACAATGCAAACATTGTTTGGTACGTGAGTAAGAAACAAGTACGATGATGCATCTGCATAGCAGCTAGAAGTAAGCAAAACATTTTGGACAAGCATAAAAACATAAAAATAGCGTCTAATACAATTGCAATACATATTCTTTAAAACGGTTTTTGAATAGATCATCAGAAATTGGGTCTAATAAATACAGAAGAATTTTATTGAAAAGCACTGCACTTCGAAAAACTGTTGAGCGTTTTTCAACGTCAACACGCACATTAGGGAGATTGAGAACAGAACGTCTCATTTCGTTATTTTGTTGGGGAATAAGTGGACTGAAATGCTTGTGAAATGCTTCGGGATGATTAATAAAGTCGAATCCAAAAATGTAAGTACGGAATAGTTGTAGAGATCCTGAAATTGAAACATTTTTTGAGGAGAGTACATATCACTGAAATTCATTAGAGGTACGTAAATTGTTACCAAGACCGGAAAACGTAGGCTTACGATAAACAGATGTACTAAAACAATAATCTACACGCTGAACAGATACGTCTAAAAAGGATAGTTTGTTATTCTTTTCTATTTCACTCGTGAATCTGATGTTATTGTGTTTAGTATTGAGGTAGTCTAAAAATAATTGCACATGACAAGATTCTTGGAATAAAAGAAATGTGTCGTCGACATAGCGCTTATAAACTATCGGTCCTTATGTGCCCCCTCTCACTCCTCCATCCGTGATCATGCCATTCAACGTAATACCAACATTTCTATAGATGATTTCAATATTTTAGCTTCAGCCAAAGGTAGTCATAACCTACGTATCACAGAATCACTTTACATTTTTAAAACTAAATCAGAACTGAACGATATGCAGAGTGCAACACCGCGGTTTGTAACAGGTCCTTTGTAGTATTAGGTTTTACTGTAGATCTATGAATAGTGTGAAATTAAAACTACTGTACTGAATATTTTCCAAATCTCTGTTTTCAGGCTTTTGATGATGATGGACATATTTGTCCGAAACGTCCATTTAATTTTGACCAACTTGTGTTTTTTACTTTACTTAATTTTAGTGTAAGAGCATTTTTATTATTTCATTGAGGGTTTTCACGCCGTACAGATTGGCCAGGTTAGCTGCTGGGTTCGTAAGGCCCATATAATATTTTGATAGAATAAAAAGTAGGACTAAAATAGCTGTCCGTAACGACATTTATTAAAAGCCGAGTACCAACCAATGGATAAAACGAACGTTTCGGACACTCTGTCTATCATCAGCGGAATGAATTCTGAAAAATGTTACAAAAATTAAGTCTAACAAAGTCAGTTTGTTGGAAAAGAACTGTTCTGCAAGCCTAACTAAAACAGTCTAACGTCTATTCTTATTTAACCTAATTTGTACTTTCACTTACGAGAAGAAAGATCGATACAATAAGAAACAAGGGGCACACAATGCTATGTATTGGCGATGCTAAGAGGGAACGCACTGTCCATATTTTGAAATCCAAACCGCAGCTAAATGATACCCAGAGCGCGTTCCCTCTTGGCATCGCCAATACATAGCATTGTGTGCCCCTTGTTTCTTATTGTATCGATCTTTCTTCTCGTAAGTGAAAGTACAAATTAGGTTAAATAAGAATAGACGTTAGACTGTTTAAGTTAGGTTTGCAGAGCAGTTCTTTTCTAACAAACTGACTTTGCTAGACTTAATTTTTGTAACATTTTTCAGAATTCTTTCCGCTGATGATAGACAGATTGTCCGAAACGTTCGTTTTATTCATTGGTTGGTACTCGACTTTTAATAAATGTCGTTACGGACAGCTATTTTGGTCCTACTTTTTATTTTGAGGCTTAGCAGCGGTAATACTGATAAGATCTTAGATCTTATTTTGATAGGGAAAGGGCCCGCACGAATATAACTCTGAGGGCCAAAGTGATAGAGTCAAGCTTATGATAAACAATAAATACCTGAGCAATAGGTTGTATACAATTTTCATATGTTAATACAGTTTTAATCTCGTACAGTTCCAAAGACAGAAAAGTTCATTTCTAAAAAAAATTACAGAGTATAAAAGTTTAAAACACAATTGGGGATGAAACGCCGATACTAGATCCCAATAGGTATACGTATTCAGTAAACGTAAATACTGCTTTAACAAGATATATTTTGTTGTCGGTGGCATTTCCTTACTAAGAGTAGGACGCATTCGATTGAGCCCTGAAATTAAGCCTAGACTTGTCTGAAACGTGTTACAGAAGATTTAGCTGCTCGGCTTTTTTTTTTTTTGCGGACTGGGGGGGGGGGCAATGTTCCGGAGACGCTATGAGGCAAACGTTCTGCATTTGTTGAACAATGTATCGGTTGTAAATATCGTTTAGAGTTCATGTAGAGTACTGAGTCAAGAGCACTACAAAAGAAGATGTAACGTCTGCCTACTATCTGTGGGTGATTTGTGGGAGACGCTATGCGGCCAAAATTATGTAGGTACTTATTGAGTAACATTGTGAATGTAAATGTCAATAGCAATACTTGCACTTGCTGTGAAGAGATGCGAATTATAGCGTCTCCCTCAAATTGTAGGAATTGGAGCACTCTAACAGCGTATACCTCCGCCAAGGAAGGCAACCTAAACGAAAATTTCATACTGGTACTAGGACTAGGATTTCCTTCATACCAGCCCCGAAATTAAACCATTTGAGCCTTTTAACAGTTCCAACAGAAATATCAGCTTCTATAATTGTCTTGAAGATCGCTTCACAGCTTTTTGAGTTACTCTGCTATCAACCATAAAATCCAACTCAGAAACAAACAGAACACGGACAAAGAGATCATAAGAAAAATTCGATCATCTATTCGTCATAATATACCGAACAGCTGACGAATTTTTTTTTTTTTTATAAAAATCTGTCCCTAACTTTTTGACTCATGGCACCAGCAAAAAAGAGGCAGACAATCAAACAAACAGTTTAGACGATCTTCATTAAAAGTAAATCATCTGTTACTCCTAACATGCGTTATAATCTCTGCAAATTTCGTAAAGATCCGTCCATAAGTTTTTGAGTTATCTCGGTGACAGTCAGATAAAGAGACAGACGGACAGGCAAGTCCGATAAAAACAAAACCTCCTAGATGGATGGACCAAGTTGGAACTCCCTTACCCAATACCTCAACTTCAGTAAACAACCTGGCTGAATGACTAGCTGACAGCCAATGTCCGGTGCAATTAAATGATTTGTATCACATCAACCACTTATTGAAGCTCCAGGTAAATCGCAAAGTCTCCTAGCAAGAAAATAACGCTCAAGAAAGAACAGACTCCTAAAGCGATCAGTTTATTGGATACTGAGTGCTATATTGGTACGATCTCCTAAATAATTTTAAAACCAAAATTTAGTACGCTTGGACAAAAACTACAGCAATTACAAGCGTTGGCTTGACTGAGGTTAAGGGACGTACGCTCTTCCTTGTATAATATACATATTGCTCCAAGGTAGTACCGGAGCCTGACTATACAACAACTAGGTTTTATAGAAAGGAAAGAGCCATGAACCTCGTCCGCGAATCTCAAGTTTCTGGTGTGGGAGTGACTGCTGCCAGTCGCCGTATGCTCCAATCAGTTAGTTTGTTTCTCCCCGCATCACTTCCACCAATGAAATTAATGTGTATTTGTTCGTTACAGTCGCCGGGTGCCTGAGGCACTCACTTTCATGACTGATCTGATTTCTCTCCGTAGCTATGCATTCTTACAATAATACTATTACCATACATCGCGTCACAGCCACACCGGAAAGGTTAAAACGCTAGCTGGTCTAGCTTAAGGCGAAAAGGCTCCCTCTCTCTTTTCAAGCTTTTTGCTGCACAAGCTGAAGCTATACTTATGAGCACACGTTCAACTTACATGCTGTCCTCGGTATCCAAGATACCTCATGGAACTACTTAGGTTGAACGACGTGCGAGCTAAGCGTACGTTCACAAGTTGCGTGCGATTGCTAGCTAGCCAAAAGCTGAGAAAACTCTCGCAAAAGCGCAAAATTTTTGCGCAAGAAAGCACCTCCCAATTGACTCGCGAGGATGATCCGTTGGCCAAAAGTCTTCGAGCTCCGTTCATCTAAATGACGCTTTCATGGCTACTAACTGAACACCATGACAAAAATACATCTAAAAGCAGAATAATATAATAGATGTTACCCCTTGCATTCAAATGTAATATTACGTTGAATTTTATTATAAGTATCTTGAAAATAATAAGCTGTTGCGGTTCCGAAAATGAACTGGGTGCCCTACACGCCGATAAATGCCTCTGGGTGTTTCTCGTGGCGAATTGTTTACAAAATTTCGTATATTGGCCCCGTGTATCGAGCGCAAAAATGCTACTTGCTCCATCATAGAATTTTGCGCAAAGGTGAGAGTGTGCAGGTTATTAGACGTCGATTTCGCGCGCAAAACTCGGATACTCGTTCTTTTGGAGTATTTCAATAGAATTATTTTATGGAAAAAAATTCGTATGAGAAGAAACAAATATATATATATATATATTGTTTTCTTGTACGAACAGTAGGTTGTGAAGTAGAGTTGTACAGTCAATTCTTAACCTAACCAGTAAGACTCCATGCTTATTGTTTTATACCAGTGTACTGAACATGTATTGTAATAGAACTATTGTATGAATACCTTCCTACGGGGAGAAATATATGATTTTGATTTGATTTGGATAACGTGTGGCATCGGCATTAGTGGGGCCCCGGCAGCGAATTTTTTTTCCTGAACCTTGCAGCAAGTACAGTCTCAAGGCAGCCAATGGCGTGGCAGGTCACAGGCCACAGTGGGAGGGGCGAAGGGTGATGCTCAGTGATGGTGTTGCACTCTGATGCATACTCTGAAAACACTAT
>LQNS02278184.1:7110519-7127648 GCA_001587735.2 Parhyale hawaiensis | reverse complement strand
CAACACCATCACTGAGCATCACCCTTCGCCCCTCCCACTGTGGCCTGTGACCTGCCACGCCATTGGCTGCCTTGAGACTGTACTTGCTGAAAGGTTCAGGAAAAAAAATTCACGCCCCGGCAGTAGAAAGTTGGAATTGACCCACATCGGAAAGAGACATCAGGTCTTTGTGTTCAATAAGCTACCAGCAAAGCACGAAAATTTTCAACAAAAAATCGTATTATTACTAGAATCCAAGACTGGCATGCGGTTTCCCGGTTTCCTAAAACGATCCATTTTACGATCCACTCTACCAGAGCTGGAAATCCTATTCGGTTTTGGGAATCGAAATCAATTCTTGAAGCCCGGTTTCCTTTTAACAACTTTTGTTGGTCCTAGCAGCCTAAAGCCAACTCAAGCATACCGTTTACCTGAAGTAGCACTCCACCCAAACTGGTTGCGAGGATGACTGCTTGCGTGTCGTTTCGACACATAGAATTAAAATCGGTAGCATAGATACAGTGACATCAATGACGTTCTTACCAAGCCCTAATGTGGTGCCATGAATAGGTCATCTTTACAAGAAATAAAATTGAGAGGTAAGGTAAATTTATTTTGGAGCTGCTATTAATCGGAGATTATTGACAGCCGAGCTGCAAAGTCGTTAATTTCCGCTCGTAAAATTCCGACCCTATCTTATCGAAGTACCATTTATGAAAAAAAATTATCTCTGTAAGAATGCAAGAAATAACATGCCAAGTTAATGGACACTAATTATTGAGCTATCATTCATCAGATTGAAACCCGCTCGTAAAATTCCGACCCTATCTTATCGAAGTACCATTTATAAAAAAAATTATCTCTGTAGGAAATGTAAGAAATAACATGACAAGTTAATGGACACTAATTATTGAGCTATCATTCATCAGATTGAAACCCGCTCGTAAAATTCCGACCCTATCTTATCGAAGTACCATTTATAAAAAAAAATTATCTCTGTAAGAATGCAAGAAATAACATGCCAAGTTAATGGACACTAATTATTGAGCTATCATTCATCAGATTGAAACCCGCTCNATCGAAGTACCATTTATAAAAAAAATTATCTCTGTAGGAAATGTAAGAAATAACATGACAAGTTAATGGACACTAATTATCGAGCTATCATTCATCAGATTGATACCCGGGCAACAGGGTGGCTAATTTACAGTCACGAAGTTTTTACCCGACGCTAACGCAGCCCAACAATCAAAACGCTTCTACAACACTCGTGGGAATCGAACCAGAGAGTCAGCGCAATGTTACTAGTGAAAGTAACTTATAGCTAGAATACACACACTTAATAAGTAGGGTTATTCTTAAAACTAACAAATTACTACAGATAACTAATTATTGACTCTTCAAATCACGAACTAAAGTCAATAAACAATAAGTATAGAGCCTTGATTACAGTTTGTAGTGATTGAACCCAGCCAAGGCCGTCTTAAGTCTGAGTCTGGGTATCGAAAATGATCCTATCATGTACAGGCCCAGGACGGTATATTGGATACAACATGGTAGTTTTTGTTCTGAGTCTGGGTATCGAAAATGATCCTATCATGTACAGTCCCATGCAGGACGGTATATTGGATACAACATGGTAGTTTTTGTTCTGAGTCTGGGTATCGAAAATGATCCTATCATGAACAGTCCCAGGACGGTATATTGGATACAACCTGGTAGTTTTTGTTCCTACTTGGCTTATTTTGGACATGTATGGTTGGAAAACTTTGTTCCAACTACATGCAGGTTACAAATTACGTTTTTCATTTAGATAAACCAAAATCTTCAGAGTAGGTACCAAAACTATCATGCTGCATCTAGTGATTTGACAATAATGACTGAGAGGCTGTGGTACTTAGGATTGGCTAATTGCTTGCTACGTCACTGAAACGTCATAAACTCCATGACGTCAGTAGCACCTGTGAGATTACTCCCCTTTCCTGTACTGTGACTGTACCGATAGTACCTAACTGATGACGTAGAGACCCAGGCCTGCCTGTACTACTACTTACGGGGGCCTTGAGACAGCGCTGGAAATAAGAAATAAGATGAAAAGCTTGGAACAGAGAAGCTCACTCAAAATTTGTAGAAATAGCCCAGAGTTTACAATTGACATTTGCTATGGTAACGATAATAAAACATTTTTTTAAAACACAATAGGTTCTCATATATGCCTGAATATCTGAAAAGATTCTGAATATCTTTTCGGAAACAGGTGTGGCAGTCAGCAAAGAGAGAGTATCGATATACGAAACATAGCATCTTGCTAGGCAAAGTGTCTAAAATTATGTTGGCATCAGTTTCATCAAGAAATCAATCATCAATATAACAGCTAGCTAACACGCAACTTATTGAGGGCCTGTCTTGTGAATTTAGCACAAAAAAGTTCTAATATATTTTTTAAGTAGCTGAGTGTTGACATTCAGGGAGCATCCATAAAACTGCCTTAATATATGACTGCCTGTGGAATACAAGCCCCTAATCTGCCGAGCAATACCTATCTGCACCATCATCAAGTTTTTCAATAATGGGATGCCCCAATTACACAAAGCTGGGTACATAGGCTAACTTTACACCACTTCAAAAAGTACTGCGTAGTATATCGAATCTTGCACATCTTGCGGCTGCGAAGGTTCAGCAAAATACAGTCTTTTCCGTTTTGTACTTTCTATCAAGCTTCTGGACTTGATCGACACATATGGAAACCACCTTTTGGAGAGAGCTGTGATGAGGTGCAACAAATGTAGCACTGTGCCAGTGGCTGAGAATTCCAATCATTGTTTGATAGTATAACTACGCACTGCGACACCAACGTAGTCGAATGAGTTGAGCTCGGGGGTATCGACATAAGTTGTTCGTGTAAACCCACCTTTCAGCAAGCTGCGTTCATTTATCTGAGATCGAATCGATACCCTACCATGTTCTTTCTCTCGTTGCACCCCTCCCCAGATACGTACGGTACGCTAATATTCGCCGCGATGATTTCAGTGCCCAGTGGTTTTAGAAATTGTACAATCTGTGCAATGCAGAGGTTAACACGAATCATCTTGAACCTTCGTTCTACTATGTCCCTCTTCACCCGCCTTCTCTTTTTTCTTAATAGTGAATTTAATCTTCATGCCACCATGAGGAATGCGTTTGAACGTAAGATAACCATTCCCAACCCAAAAGAAATCGAGGAAGGGCAGTTGTTGGCCACCTTCGTCATAAGAAAATATATTTGTTACAGCCGTATTGTTGGTTTCCAGAGGAGTATAGAATATACGTGACCTGCAGAAACCAGTAAGGCACGTCAGTCCAGTCTTTTCATGTATGATTCCATAGCGGGCAAAGATATCGAAGCTGGGAGGCCGAAGCAGCTCTTCCATTTCATCAAAAAATTGTGGAACAGGCATCGGTTGAGGTACATCGACCGGTATCACTTCCAGCACTGGTGGCTCTTCCAGAGGGCGGAGACGTTGCTGCAGTGATGGATATTCTGGAATCTGTTGTGCTGGAATTTGTTGTTCTGGAATCTGTAGTTGTGCTGGAATTTGCGGCTGTATGAGAATCTGTAATGAAAGTGGAATATCTGGTTGTGCTGGATTCTCTGGTCCTGCAGGAATTTCTAAAATTGGTTGAATTTGTGGTTGTTCCTGAAGCTGTGGCTCTTCTTGATTTTGTGGTTGTTCTAGAATCTGTAATTGTAGTGGAAGCTGTGGCGCTGGAATCGGTATTTGTACTGGAATATGTTGTTGCGTTTGAATCTGAGGCTGCTCTGGCAATATTTGATGGACTAGAATCTGTGGGTGAGCTGGAATCTCTGGAGGACCCTGAAAAATATTGACATCATGTACGTGATGCGGATGATACTTATAAATGATTAAAAATCCTTGAGCTAGCAAATGTTGTTGAAGTGGAGAGTTGCTCTCAATCATAAGACGTGCAGAGAACTCTGAACCCGGTAGAATGGGCATGTGCCCCACATGTGGTCCCTGTTCTTGAGCCTGAAGAAGTTCGTGCGGTTGCAACTGATTCTGAAGTTGAAGATTTTCTTGTGGCTGCAAATGATTTTGAGCTTGAAGATGTTCTGTTCCTACGTTTTTTGGCTCGTGATCGCCAATTCCACCATCCTTCTCCGCAGACGCAGGCTCCAGTTCTTTGAAATCTATGTAGAGTACAAACGTCTCCAAACATTGAGCGTGATGACCTACGACAGAAATTGTTCGGTTTACAGGAACGTGTAGAGGTGTCAAATCTAAATATCGTAGCGTGTTCCAGTTGTAGATCATCAAACCTGTCATTAGGACGCTTGAAGGGACCCAGTAAGGATCCTGGTCAGGGAGATTCTTCCAGATGCTAGGAGTTCTGGAGCTGAAATCGAGAATTACACAGCCCTTAAGCTCTTCATTAATGAGATTGTTCCAGAATTTGCAGACCACTTTCAATCTTAGTAGCTCTACCACTGATATTCTCTGAAAGACCTTAGCCAGAGCGATGTGGTGGAGTACAGTAATGGATGTCTTCTTGGGGTCATC
Source organism: Parhyale hawaiensis (assembly GCA_001587735.2). NCBI lineage: Eukaryota > Metazoa > Arthropoda > Malacostraca > Amphipoda > Hyalidae > Parhyale > Parhyale hawaiensis. The sequence goes on along the minus strand of LQNS02278184.1, from coordinate 7,123,110 downwards.
AGGCACATAGTTGGAGGAACTGAGGGGTATTGGGGACTGGGCCAGTTTTGGCTGCTTGCAATGCATTTTGCTGTAGCGAATTTGTTCGCACCTGACCTTGCCCCGGAATTCCTTCACCTGACGTAAGCTGCATGGCACTTCTCGTCTCCCAATTTCTCGTTTATGCACATAGTTGCCACGAATGTTGTACGGCAGATGTTTGAGAAATGCAAAGTGAATCTGTCCTTTACTGGGTAGAGAATACGGAGCGTTCCGTATAGCCTCCAGACAGCTGTAATACTCAGACTGCTCGACGCACTTGTCACGTAGCACCTTCCTTGCCATGTCTGCCTGTCCCTCAGCAATGGTGACGAAGGCGATGTTTTCGTACTCTGCGGTGAACTTGTTGTACACAAACTGGACGTCGTCAACTCGCACTTTGCTGCCAAACAGTTCCAGAACCGAGAGCTCGTCTGCAGTGCTAGGTAAAGCGTACAGAATGATGTGTTTGCGCAAATGACTTATGCGGTCTAATTGCGCGGCTGACGCTTGACTAACTCTGTCGTACAATAGAGCGTTGCAGAACTCATCCCGTGGACTCTGGCGTGGGATGAACTCTTCGTCAGAATTTGGCATTTTCTCCTGTAAATATTTTTCACAATATTTCAATGGCAAGTTGGCGAATTCAAAACACTTGATTAGATTGCCCGTTCCAGCGGTTCGAAACACAGGATTGGTTGGCCCGTTCCAGCAGATCGGAAGGCTTGACTCACTGGCTCGTTCCAGCAACGAAAATTCTTGATCGGATGGTCTGTCTCAGCCAATAACCTGCGAATAAACAAAAACATTAGCGTCTGGAAATATTACAAACATCTATAGAAGGTTCAGCATTGTCTGTCATGCTCTGTCAGGGCTACACTGTCGTCGTTGGCGACTATTCTGTGTACGTGCATCGCTGTGCGAGCGTTCAAGTATACGTGTACTGTGCTGCTGTGTCTCATTGCCACAACTCGCTGTATCACCGGTTAGCTTAGGTTAGGGTTAGGCCATTCTCTCAGAAAAGCTGGAAGGACTATCGGGTAGTTAGTGAAAAAATTCATTCATAACATCGGTCAGGTTAGGTGAGGGTAGGCCTGGTTTGTCTAAATGACACACGAGCGCAGTTATGTCACACAGCGACAAAAGTATATAGTATTGACTGTTTACGGGAAACAAAAGTATAGATAGTATGAACTGTCTACGTGAAACAAAAGTATAAAGTATGAACTGCCGACAGGGAACAAAAGTATAGATAGGAAGAACTGCTAACAGGGGAACAAAAGTATAGATAGGAAGAACTGCTAACAGGGGAACAAAAGTAAATAGTATCAACGGTCTGCAGGGATCAAGGAGTACGCTATGAATTGCTTGTATCGGTTGAAGCTGTGACACGCCAATGCGAGGTTATAAAAGCCGCGCCCGCGCTAGAGTAGAGAAACACTAGTGGCTGGACTGCGTTGGAGTTCGTTCCTCTTACTTCGTACGGGATAGATTTTAGTGGCCAGACTGTCACCGTGCCCGCGACCCCTACCTCGTACAGTATAGACGTGACTAGTGGGTCGCCTGAGTAAATGCCCGATCCCGCTGTACAAGATTGAAGCCTGCCTACCGCTAGCCATAACCTTCTGCCAGTGAGAAGTGAGATTGTATCAGAGATCGATATCAAATATAAGGATTGTGTGTTACAAGAGTATTCGTACCCCCAGCGTACTACCTGGCCGAACTTGCGGTTCTCCGTAGTTAATAATATACCCCTTATACCAGAGATATTGGAGATATCATAGTGAAGAGAAGTAGAGATCCATAGACTAATGATCGTTGGTGGCAGCGTGCTGTTCCAGCTATGAACAATGGCGTTGCCACATTGGTGACCCGCATCGCCCTGAGGCACGCCCACACAACTACGCTGCGTAAGCCGCTACATATTGGTATCAGCAGGTTGCCTTGGTACATGCCCACAGGGAACGAAAGTTCTGTGGGTATGCATACTATATATAGAATTGTTCTCTGTAGTCAGGGCAAAAGGCTTTGCTCCCGCTGTGCAAACACATCTCAGTGCCAACCAGGAAATTTTTAAATTGTTGGCGGTCATATCAGCGTTGGTTAACCAGCCTCGTTTGTTGAGTTTCGGAAGTATTTCCAAACCAGTAGGAGATTTTCCGTTCTGTACTTGGAAACTAGAAAACAGTAAAGCAATTTGAGAGAAAGAAAGAAATACCATTTATTTTCTCACACGGATGCTGTGTCCAACAAGGTTATAGTGCCCAACACCCCCAGGTTTTCCGTATTAATGCTAGCTTAAGAATAATATTAAACACCAACATAAAAGAGAGTTAGCATCTAGTCTGCTGAGAGTCACAGGCACAGTACGTACATATTATTAATGTAATAACAAGAGAAATGTCGGCTACACAAAGTTAAAGCAAAATAGGTTTTTTCGAGAGTACGCAAAAGTCTACAGTGTAAAACCGGCTTCTATCGACATTAGCCATCACCTGCGAGATAACAGTAATCGTGAATGAGAAGTTATTACCTTACAAATGAACTATTTTAAGTACCAAGTTATTACAGCTAGGGAGTAACCGCTATGATGTTTTATTTTCATCTCGTGTGTTTTACGATCTTTCACATTTTATAAGCTACTGTAACTAGTGGACCCGTGCGTGAAGAATTCACGCAATAACCTATACGTTTGCCTAATGCCTCTAGGCCGGTGCGGAATCTCCTCTTCTCTTATTTGCGTCTTAATTTTCTTCTTTTCTNATAAAGTATGAACTGTCGACAGGGAACAAAAGTATAGATAGTATGAACTGTCTACAGGAAACAAAAGTATAAAGTATGAACTGTCGACAGGGAACAAAAGTATAGATAGTATGAACTGTCTACGGGCAACAAAAGTATAAAGTATGAACTGTCGACAGGGAACAAGAGTATGGATAGTATGAACTGTTTACGGGAAACAAAAGTATAAAGTATGAACTGTCGGACAGGGAACAAAAGTATAGATAGTATGAACTGTCGACAGGGAACAAAAGTATAGATAGTATGAACTGTCTACAGGAAACAAAAGTATCAAGTATGAACTGTCGACAGGGAACAAAAGTATAAAGTATGAACTGTCGACAGGGAACAAAAGTATAGATAGTATGAACTGTCTACGGGAAACAAAAGTATAATGTATGAACTGTTGACAGGGAACAAAAGTATAGATAGTATGAACTGTCTACAGGAAACAAAAGTATAAAGTATGAACTGTCGACAGGGAACAAAAGTATAGATAGTATGAACTGTCTACGGGAAACAAAAGTATAAAGTATGAANGGAACAAGAGTATAGATAGTATGAACTGTTTACGGGAAACAAAAGTATAAAGTATGAACTGTCGACAGGGAACAAAAGTATAGATAGTATGAACTGTCTACGGGAAACAAAAGTATAAAGTATGATCTGTCGACAGGGAACAAAAGTATAGATAGTATGAACTGTCTACGGGAAACAAAAGTATACAGTATGAACTGCCGACAGGGAACAAGAGTATAGATAGTATGAACTGTCTACATGGAGCAAAATTTTATAGTATGAATTGCCCACAGAGGAACAAAAGTATAGATAGTATGAACTGCTAACAGGGGAACAAAAGTAAAGTATAAACTGTCTGCAGGGATCAAGCAGTACACTATGAATTGCTTGTGTCGGTTGAAGATGTGACACGCCAATGCGAGGTTATAAAAGCCTTGCCCGCGCTAGAGTAGAGAAACACTTGTGGCTGGACTGCGTTGGAGTCCGTTCCTCTTTACTTCGTACGGGATAGCTGGACTGTCACCGTGCCCTCCACCCTCACCTCGTACATTATAGACATGACAAGTGGATCGCCTGGGTAAATGCCCTATCGCGCTGTACGAAATTGAAGCCTGCCTACCGCTAGCCATAACCTTCTGCCAGTGAGAAGTGAGATTGTATCAGAGATCGATATCAAATGTAAGGATTGCATGTAACAAGAGTATTCATTCCCCAGCGTACTACCTGGCAGAACTTGCGGTTCTCCGTAGTTAAGAATATACCCCCTAGCTATACCAAAGAAATGGGAGATATGATAGAGAAACGTCGGCTACACAAAGTTAAAAAAAATAGTTTTTTTTTTCGAGAGTACGCAAAAGTCTACAGTGTAAAACCGGCTTTTATCGACATTAACTATCACCTGCGAGACAACGTAATCGTGAATGAGGAGTTATTACCTTAGAAATGAACTATTTTAAGTACCAAGTTATTACAGCTAGGGAGTAGCTGCTATGATGTTTTATTTTCATCTCGTGTGTTTTACGATCTTTCACATTTTATAAGCTAATCGTATTATGTGTTTTTTTTCTTTTTTGTAATACATCCAAATAAAAGGAACTGATGTCTGTGGGGCTCGTGTAGACTATTGCCAGCCGTGCTTTCTCCGACAATTGATTGATAGTTTGTTTGGATACCGAACGCAATCCACGTACGTGGGACATTCTGGGTCGTGGGCTGGAAAGTCCCGACGCTCGGTAATTCTAATTAAAAGATAGAGATCAACGAACTATGGCTACTGGGACAATTTTACATTTGTGATTCAGACTTTTTTTGTTTTCCCAATAAACTTCGACATTTTGAAAGAAAAAATTAGGTAACTTGAGCACTCTGAGGGCGCATACCTCCGCCGAGCAAGGCAATATCAAGAAAAATTCGAATTGATCCTAGAACCAGAATTTTCATTCTATCATCACCAAAATTTAGTTATTTGTACCTAGCTACATTGAAGATCCGTCTTTGATTTTTTCGACTAGAGCACCCTGAGAGCGCACAGCTCCGCCAAGAAAGCAAAGTTAGAGAAAAATTCAAACCGGTTTCAGAACTGCGATTCCCTTTTTATCTGGACAAAAATAGGATAATTGGTCATTTTTCACTGTAATAACAGCTTCAGTAATTTTCCTTAAGTTTCATTCATAAATTTTTCAGCTATAATGCTAGTATATATTCTGACAAACAGTAGTCAAACACACAAACAGATCAGACCATCATCACCAAAGTTTGATCATTTACTCTTCGTAGTAATCCTAGCAACTCACGTAAATTTCACAAAAATGCGTTCATAATTTTTCGAGTTATTTTGGTAACAAACATAAAAGCAAACACAGAGACCAACAAAAGCAAATCTTCACAAAAAAGTGATCATCATCTCTTTGCGCTATACCTACCTAACAACTCATGTAAATTTCATAACAATCCGTCCATATAACATTTTGAGATATAGGACTAAGAAAAAAGAGGCAAACAAACAAACTTTAGATCATATTTTCGCTAACCGTTAATCATCTGTTGTGCTCAACGTGCCAAATTATTCCTGTAAATTTCATAGGGGGTCGTCCATAACTTTTTCACTTAACTTGGTGACAGACACAGACACATGCGCTCTGAGAGCGCATATCTCCGCCAAGCGAAGCAACGGTAGCAAAAACTTCAAATTGGCTCTGAAACCATAATTTTCTTTGTATAAACTCCAAAATATAACAAGTTGTGTCTTTTAATAGTAATAACAGCTTATGCAATTTTCTTGTAGATCCGTTGGTAACTTTTTGAGTTATACTGCTAACAAACGTTATGACAAACATGAGTCAAACATACAAACGGACAAACCGATCTGCATCAAAATTTAATTATTCATGTCTTTTATTATTAATAACAACCCCTATAAATTTCATCAAGATCCATTCAATATTTTTTGAGTTATTGTGCTAACAAGTATAAAATCAGAATAAGTGACAAACAAACGAACGAACAAGCGGATCATTACCAAAATTTGGTTATTTACTTTTTGTTATATACCAAATAACTCATGTTAATTTAATGAAAATCCATCCATAACTTTTTGAGTTATGGCATAGAGAAAAATGAGGCAGATAAACGAACGGATAAACATATCTTCACCAAAACTTAATCTTCTGTTTCTCCTAACAATCCCTGTAAATTTCGTTCAAATCGGTTTGAGTTATCCTTATGACAGACCGACAAGCAACCAGACAAACACGACGAAAACAACCTCCTTGGCGGAGGTAAAAAAAAAACATTAGTCAAAACACACTAAAGGACGAATCGACCATCAGCAATATTCGGTCATTTTTTCTTTTCGACATTTCAAACAATTCGTGAAAGTTTCGTGATGATTCGTTCATAGCTTATTGTGTTATGTTATAGACAAACGCGGAAACAAACATAGAGACAAACAAGCGGACGCAGGGAACATCACAAATAAAATTTTGGTCATTTGCTTCTACTTACATCCCGATCACTTCTTACAAATTTCATAAAGATTCGTCCATCTGCGGTATGGCAGATAAAAAGATGTAGACGAACGAACAAACGGTTGAACGGACCATCATCAGAGACAATCCTCTGCTCCTCCTAACATGCTTGGTAAAATCTGTAAATTTTTACGCGATCCGTCCATAACTTTTTGAGTTATCGTTGTGACCAGCAAGAACACGTACTCGACGTAGGTCTCTAAGTAGCTACTCGACGTAGGTCTCTAAGTAGCTACTCGACGTAGGTCTCTAAGTAGCTACTCGACGTAGGTCTCTAAGTAGCTACTCGACGTAGGTCTCTAAGTACTTGACGTAGGTCTCTAAGTACTCGACGTAGGTCTCTAAGTACTCGACGTAGGTCTCTAAGTACTCGATGTAGGTCTCTAAGTACTCGACGTAGGTCTCTAAGTACTCGACGTTGGTCTCTAAGTACTCGACGTAGGTCTCTAAGTACTCGACGTAGGTCTCTAAGTACTCGACGTAGGTCTCTAAGTAGCTACTCGACGCAGGTCTCTAAGTACTCGACGCAGGTCTCTAAGTACTCGACGTAGGTCTCTAAGTACTCGACGTAGGTCTCTAAGTACTCGACGTAGGTCTCTAAGTACTCGACGCAGGTCTCTAAGTACTCGANTGGTTTAAAAAACGACGAAACATTTGTATTAGAGAAAATGCCATTTATAACTTTTGTCCAACCGGTATCATATTTACATCTTGATGTGATAACCGCTGAAATTTTAATGATGTCAACGAATTATTCATCATCTTCGATCCTCCCACGTGATGAGCTGAGGTTACAGCGAAACGCGTCGTGGGTCATAAAATTTCAACTAAATTATTTGCTTCTGATCTAATTCTTCAATATATATATTTATAAACACACGACGGTCATTCTTAGTATTAGATTAGAAGATTCTATTGTTTGTTTTTTTTAATACATCCAAATAAAAGGAACTGATGTCTGTTGGGCTCGTGTAGACTATTGCCAGCCGTGCTTTCTCCGACAATTGATAGATAGTTTGTTTGGATACCGAACGCAATCCACGTACGTGGGACTTTCTGGGTCATGGGCTGGAAAGTCCAGACGCTCGGTAATTCTAATTAAAAGATAGAGATCAATGAACTATGGCTACTGGGACAATTTTACATTTGTGATTCAGACTTTTTTTGTTTTCCCAATAAACTTCGACATTTTGTAAAAAAAATTAGGTAACTTGAGCACACTGAGGGCGCATATCTCCGCCGAGCAAGGCAATATCAAGAAAAAATTCAAGAAAAAATTGATCCTAGAACCAGAATTTCCATTCTATCATCACCAAAATTTAGTTATTTGTACCTCGCCACATTGAAATTCCGTCCTTGACTCTTTCAACTAGAGCACCCTGAGAGCGCACAGCTCCGCCAGGAAAGCAAAGTCAGCAAAAAATTCACATCGGTTTTAGAGCTATGATTCCTTTCTATCTGGACAAAAATGTGATAATTGGTCATTTTTAACTATAATAACAGCTTCAGTGATTTTCCTCAAGTTTCATTCATAACTTTTTAAGTTATAATGCTAGTATATATGCTGACAAACAGTAGTCAAACACAGAAACAGATCAGCCCATCATCTCCAAAGGTTGATCATTTACTCTTCGTAGTATTCCTAGCAACTCACGTAAATTTCACAAAAATGCGTTCATAATTTTTCGAGTGATTTTACTGACAAACATAAAAGCAAACACAGAGACCAACAAAAGCAAATCTTCACAAAAAAGTGATCATCATCTCTTTGTGCTATACCTATCTAACAACTCTTGTAAATTTCATAACAATCCGTCCATATAACATTTTGAGATATAGGACTAAGAAAAAAGAGGCAAACAAACAAACTTTAGATCATATTTTCGCTAAACGTTAATCATCTGTTGTGCTCAACGTGCCAAATTATCCCTGTAAATTTCATAGGGGGCCGTCCATAACTTTTTCACTTAACTTGGTGACAGACACAGACACCTGCGCTCTGAGAGCGCATATCTCCGCCAAGCGAGGCAACGGTAGCAAAAAATTCAAATTGGCTCTGAAACCATAAATTTCTTTGTATGAACTCCAAAATCTAACAAGTTGTGTCTTTTAATAGTAATAACAGCTTATGCAATTTTCTTGTAGGTCCGTTGGTAACTTTTTGAGTTATACTGCTAACAAACGTTATGACAAACATGAGTCAAACATACAAACGGACAAACCGATCTGCATCAAAATTTAATTATTTATCATGTCTTTTATTATTAATAACAACCCCTATAAATTTCATAAAGATCCATTCAATATTTTTTGAGTTATTGTGCTAACAAGCATAAAATCAGAATAAGTGACAAACAAACGAACGAACAAGTGGATCATTACCAAAATTTGGTTATTTAATTTTTGTTATATACCAAATAACTCATGTTAATTTCATGAAAATCCATCCATAACTTTTTGAGTTATGGCATAGAGAAAAATGAGGCAGATAAACGAACGGATAAACATATCTTCACCAAAACTTAATCATCTGTTTCTCCTAACAATCCCTGTAAATTTCGTTCAAATCGGTTTGAGTTATCTTTATGACAGACCGACAAGCAGCCAGACAAACACGACGAAAACAACCTCCTTGGCGGAGGTAAAAAAGAAACATTAGTCAAAACACACCAAAGGACGAATCGACCATCAGCAATATTCGGTCCTTTTTTTCTTTTCGACATTTCAAACAATTCGTGAAAGTTTCGTGATGATTCGTTCATAGCTTATTGTGTTATGTTATAGACAAACGCGAAAACAAACATAGAGACAAACAAGCGGACGCAGGGAACGTCACAAATAAAAGTTTGGTCATTTGCTTCTACTTACATCCCGATCACTTCTTACAAATTTCATAAAGATTCGTCCATCTGCGTTATGGCAGATAAAAAGAAGTAGACGAACGAACAAACGGTTGAACGGACCATCATCAGAGACAATCCTCTGCTCCTCCTAGCATGCTCGGTAAAATCTGTAAATTTTTACGTGATCCGTCCATAAAACTTTTTGAGTTATCGTTGTGACCAGCAAGAACAAGTACTCGACGTAGGTCTCTAAATACTCGACGTATTTCTCTAAGTCAGAACTGAACGTCCGGAGTCATTCGTCATAATGCGACGCGACTGCGGGTAGGCAGCCACAATAAAAAAGCTGTCGCACAGGTCATGTTCATTCCCCTGCCCCTACACGATAAGATGAATGACGTGTAAGCTCGGCTTAAGGTACAGACCGGCCCTAGGAGCAGACCGGACCTAATAGAAACAATGTCCGGACCCTGAAACAAAGAAGCAGGGTATAACTTTGCTCTCCGCTTCCTAGTAGAAATAATTGGACAATAGAAACAATATTTTCATAATTTATTCTATAATATATGATAAGCCTCTTTTCCTCATAAAGTTATTTAATTTAAACTGGACATAGATTGCAAAATTAAATTAATTTACTAAATCTGAAATTCTGTCATTGATGGATTTAGCAATTGGTTACGATCTCATACCCAATTGGTTGATAAAGCGATTCGGTTTAGTTTGAGGCAGCCTCGAGGGGCCGAGGTTTGAGATTAACATCCAAAGCAGCGAAACCAACACTCACGACTAATGTTCAGGGTAAATTTGAACCTTCGAGTGGTCTTATACCGATATTATTTATCATATGAAAGATCTAGTGTTAATTAACTGTTGTTTGACTGAACTACGGCTAGTATTTTTTTTTACAAAATGCTCTGTTGAATCGAGTAAGAAATAAAAAAGAGCATGCATAAGGTTATTGGAACACACAGCTGATTTAAATACATATGAATATAAACTCTTTTTCTGTAATACTCCGGTATATTAAGCCCGCTGCACACGTGAGTCACAGCACGGTAACGTTTTTCCAGGCCATAACTGTCACGCTGGCGCGAACACGACTATGGCTGCTCATTATTACGCAGTCCAAAATGCAACCGCCGCGGCTTGTATTTCACAGTTGTAGGTACCAGCAGTTAGGTTTCCATTTCTCTTTTCGAGTATTTTTCAGTGTGCAAAGACTCGTATTGTTAATCGTTGTTTAACGACGTGAATCTGTAGTCGTGATCACAGAAACGTTTGTTAAATGTAAACGTAAAGTCAACTTGACCGTACCCCCAACTGGAAATCCGCATGCACTGGTCTGTGCTGCAGATATAGACCAACAGGACCCCAGAAGAGTATACGGCTGCAGTCGACAACAGATGTCTAGAGCTATGGCGCCAGTAGCGGAAGACTTCATGCGACAATATCTGCGACCCCCAACCCTCCTCATTGCTGGGGAAGGTCAGTAACCCGCAGCAGTATGCAGACCGGATGCTGACCGATTACATCAAGCACGCTAAGAAAATACCCAGCTGGAACTGGGCACGAACCAGCGACCTTGAGAGTCCAAGTCAGACGCTTTAGTCTGCTACTACTGCGGGTCTACTGAAAAATAAGACGTTCTTGTTAGTCGACTCACGTGTAACTACAGCAGGCTTTATAAATTGTAAATTAGGTTTAACTCATCGGCACAACCGGCACCTTAATACCACGAAATAAGAAGAATCTGTTGTACTTAGTTTGCTTTCAAGCCCAAAAGTTCATTGATTGTTGCTGCCTATATGTTTCACAGGTTCTACAGCCCTGTGTCTATAACTTAAAAAATTGTGTTGTTAACATTGGGTTTACTCTAACGTGTTCCAAGATAAATAGTTTCCGTCTGCAATTAGGATGGATAATTTTTCATAGTTCCGATCGTTTCAAATGTAATAGGGTCTGCGTTTCGGGGAAGTATAAATAATTTCTTTCGAATGAAGTTTGAAATTATTCACTGTAACTGGAAGCGTTTAAGCAAGTGATAACCGACACAAACTGCCTGAAGAAAACTCCAGCTTATTCTGTATGAACATTGTTATTATTATTCACTCTTATCAGAAAATACTGTGCATACTTCAATATTTTGGCTGTACGCAAACTTATCAAGGATGTCACTCACTTATTCACTCCAAAGCTCTGGAACAAACACACGTGTAGGCCTGAGCTGCCTAAGCCTACACCGCACGCACCAGAGAGAAAACAAAGACTGGAATGTACACCGACATCAAAGGAGGAGACTGTGCTCCAGCACCGCAAGTATGGGAATAACCGCGGCAAAGGCGGGCCGGTCTTCTAGAAACTTGGTTACACTCGCTTCGTTCCCTGAGGCGTGTTGCCGTGGACAAGTTGTGTTTGTATTCGCGACCAAGAATCTGTAAGAGCTACCAAACTCATTTAGAATCGTGTCCACGTGGCAACCAAAAACGGAGTTACAGCCATGGAAACTCGTTGGAGGGAGGTTGTGTCTGCCAAGCACAAGAGGAACCTTCGATTTTGGGCTTAGTTGTGACGTCACAAGTTTTTGAATAAATAAAGTGCTTTATTATAGACACACATCGAAGAAACATGGTGTACAGTTTATAACTAGAGTAACGTTAGACGATAAGTGGGTGACATCATCATTGCAAACTACCCTGCATTGCGGCCCATTGTTTGGCCCCTGTTAGGTAACAGCAGGGATGGCGATACGGAACAGGTTATTGTAGGGAAGGGGACCAAGCTGTCGTCGTACAATAGTCCAATGAAACAGCCAATGCGAGGAGTGGTCGAACGTCGCAGCATCAGAGGTAGCAGCTGTTGTTTGTCGTCTCACAATTTCTCCCTGAAAATAAAAGCAAAGGGACAATTTTTTGGTACTTAAAGGCGTTGTGGTAACGCAAAACCTCCGTATTCCAACACCAGCACGAATTTAGGGATACTGCGATTACTTTCAATGAAGTAACAGACTCCACTTTTCATAATCTTGGGCCCTTATATTCTTTTCCTCCTCATATTTCCCTTAATATTTGAACCTGGCTGGAAAATTTCTATGCCTACGGGAACTAGCGTACGCAAGGTAAAGGGGGAGGGGCACAGAGGGCACGTGCCCCCCCCCCCCTATCTTTGGCAAGTGCGGCTCAACATATGATGATGCTAGAAATGTCAGAAAAAGCCTCAGGAATCAGGATAGATAAATTTAGCAGTTATAATGTTCTATAGATGTAAAAATAGGTGACATATATGTTTGCAACGCAAGTCTTACGCATATTTTCCTTTAGAGAGTGGTAATTAAACACTAACAGAGTTGTCTTAGCTACACAAATTTATATATGTAACTTTGACTTGTGTGCCTCTCCCGTCGC
>LQNS02278184.1:7093719-7103859 GCA_001587735.2 Parhyale hawaiensis | reverse complement strand
GCGGCAGTATGACGCACAGAGGCGGCAGTATGACGCACAGAAGCGGCAGTATGACGCACAGAGGCGGTAGTATGACGCACAGAAGCGGCAGTATGACGCACAGAAGCGGCAGTATGACGCACAGAAGGGGCAGTATGACGCACAGAAGCGGCAGTATGACGCACAGAAGCGGCAGCATGACGCACAGAAGCGGCAGCATGACGCACAGAAGCGGCAGCATGACGCACAGAAGCGGCAGTATGACGCACAGAAGCGGCAGCATGACGCACAGAAGCGGCAGTATGACGCACAGAAGGGGCAGTATGACGCACAGAAGCGGCAGTATGACGCACAGAAGCGGCAGTATGACGCACAGAAGGGGCAGTTTGAGTTTCTGCTGCTCTCAAGGAATAAGCCTATTTATCCGTTTACTACCAGCTACCCATGCTAATCTAACCGACTAGAGTACACATACTAGACAAAGTCAACTATATTTTTGCCTTCGATCCGCCTACTTTTTTCAATGAGCTGTGAGTCCAGTTATCCACTGTTCCATTCCACTCAAAAATAAAAAAGGCACTAATTTACTTATAATTTTCTGTCCTATATTCATGCTTTGCTGGGCAGACAATCTGAAACTCAACATATATACGCTGTCGTCATTCTGCTATCTTGGAATTTTTTGTTACCTCCGTTATAATGAGGTCATGTTTTTGACGGCGTATGTCATTCTATTTGTGGATTTTCTGTTTCTCTGGCACCAGGATAACTTGGAAATTTTCTGGAAGGCTCCTCATAACTTTATACTGGGAATGTTAGGAAATAAATAAATAAATAATAACATGTATTTCTCCACAGGCGGGAACACAGTTGCTGAGCTCATGATGACAGTCTGTCCAAATCTTTGTTTACTGCCCCTTTATTCTTGGTAAAAATTTATCGGGCCAGATTCTTGAGGTAATCTAACAGCCCATTTTTTTGTGCTGTTTTCGATGCTTGTTTTCAAGCACCAACGTCCAAATTTCGGTAAATTTTAAAGGAAATCCTAGTTTCAGGACCAATATAAACTTTCGCTAACGCTGTGTTGTTTGGCAGAGGTATGCGCTCTCAGAGTGCTTCTCTATTTACTTGAGGATGGAAATACGAAAACGATAATGCAAGGTCATATCTGTACTCACAGCCAACACAATTGAAGTAAAGTTGCATGCACAATTTCCTTAACTATTAAAAAAGATAACGAAATTGAAATATCAGATATCAGAGCCAACACCCAAGTTGTCTGTGGACGGGATTCCGTCCAAAAACAACCCGAACAAGAACAAGTGGACACCCTAAGTAAAAGAAGCATAGTTTAAAATTTTCTTGCATAAGCTGCAAAGCTGTCAATGTTGCAAGATTGATATCTGGGCTTCAAGCTGGCTAATTCGTACCAGTATAGTTCCAGTACTAAGTAGAGGAAAACAAATTAGAAATATTTGAGTAAAAATATACTTAATCCATACCAAATGCAAATCTATACATAAGTATTCCTAATAGATATCTAGATGGCCATGAAATTGTTGTTCGTGGTTAAATTTCTGATATCCATTCTGTAGACAGTCAAGAGCAAAGACAGTGGTGGTTCGTGAACAGTGAAGAGGAGCAGCTACACGGCTCCATACTATGTAGGTATTTGTAATGCTCTCGTGAATTAGAGTTTGTTACTTCTCACATAATAACAATATCAATAACCATCTTCTGGTTTACAGCGGAGTTTAAACTATTCTTCTAGGGAACCTTACAACACAGCCTCCCTTATTATAACATTGAACTGTCATTCAAGAAGTAGGTACAGTAAGTGAAAATCGTGTTTAAAAAAACATGTACAATATTTAGAAGGAGCATGTCTAAGAAAGCACAATCAAATCTACCTCTCCAAAGACAGTACTTCGCAGAAAATGTATATTCGAACTCAAAGTTTTTTTTTATATTAATCAAGACGTACCCTAGCGAAAAGGGGGCAGAATTGTAACACAGTACTCGAAGATATACAATGTTTCGACCTCGTTAACTCAAAAAGAGCTGACAAGTATAAGTAATTAAAAATATGTAGAGCTGGAAAAAGTTTTGTAACAGTTTTTAAAAGGAAACATTGGATTAACACTAACATTGCAGTAAACTTCTGTACTGCTCAAGCAACGTGCATTCCTTTTTCAGTGAAATTCGTGGTAGTTTCTTTGACTAAACGTAGACCACAACACATGGAAACAATACCGGGGAATAATTATGCAAGCGCAAATACCACTTACGAGCGTACTTTTCATACAGCTCATATGTCTTTCCCAGTATCCTAGATACCACAGGAATCAGTATTTATTTATTCATTTATTTATTTATATCTTTCCTGTCACGCTCTATGGGAATAAGATAGGAGAAAACTCAGATTTCAAAAGGCGAAAAAAAAGTTGGGTACCTTGCAATCTTTTTCTTCAGTATTAGATATAGGAGAAATGAGAAAACCCAAAAGACGGTGGGGGGTTTGGTGAAGTGTTAATTTTTTGCCGTCATTTATAATGACGGCACAGGCCACTAATGTCTAATATTTAGGTCGAACTACGAGCATGGAATTGCCGAAGTGTGGTCCGGCACTGCACCCGTGACAAGCTGGAATTGGCCCATGTCGGAAAGAAACCACACCACCAAGTGTTCAATAGACTACCTGCACAGCTGTATCAAACGTAAGTGCAAAACTATGATTCTGCATCACGTCTTTATAGACTTGTAAACTCTGACTATCCTTTGATA
Source organism: Parhyale hawaiensis (assembly GCA_001587735.2). NCBI lineage: Eukaryota > Metazoa > Arthropoda > Malacostraca > Amphipoda > Hyalidae > Parhyale > Parhyale hawaiensis. The sequence goes on along the minus strand of LQNS02278184.1, from coordinate 7,101,096 downwards.
CGCATTTAGAGGCGAGCTGTAAATCTTCTCACCACTACGCTAGCTTTAAGATTAAATCGCATAGGTTATTTACAGAAGGTAGTCACGGTAGGTATGTCATTTCTGATCTGTTTGCGCATGCGGCCGTACAAACCTTCAGAATTGTGACGTCAAGCCAATAGCGTCACGCCATTGTGACGTCAAGCCAATAGCGTCACGCCATTGTGGAATCACCCAAAAGGAGTGACGCTATTGGCTTGACGTCACAGTTCTGAAGGTTTGTAGGGCCGTATGAGTCAACAGATAGGATCTGGCTTAACTATCTTCTGTAACTTGAATGTGTTGAATAGTGAATACCTCAGGGGGATGCGCCCCTAATGTTCTGAGCAGAGTATCTAGATGGGTAAAAAATTACATTGATTGCCGAAAGTTATCGAAAATTCAAGACTAACACAATGTGGCCCGACTAAGACACAGTACCAGAAATGGGGCGCGTTGGCTTAGTTCGATTCTCAAAACTGAGTCCGATTGAATCGGATGCCGGCTGCACTTTCTAAGATCCAAGAGAAAGAAAGAAACTAGAGTTAAACTATTTATATTGGTGACAGACAGACAAACAGCCAGACAGACAAACCCAACGAAAACATAATCTCCTTGGCGGAGGTAACTATCGTGAACAGTACCAATTTTACTCTTTGCTGACCTATCTTAGTTCTTGGAGTAGCCTCGCCTAACGCTACTTCCCATGACGCAGGAACTTCACCTAACCTATTCATACATAGCCTAACTTACCTAAAGCTCGGTGCCCACTTAACAACTTCCGTTGACTCCAACACCCTAGAGACAACTTCACTAATCCGGTTATTTATTTATTTATTTATTTATTTATTTAACATTTATTTCTCCACAGGCGGAAGGTGTTCTTGGATTATTATATTACAGCTTACTGTTAACATTTTACGTACATTCATTTCTTGGCAATATTTCAGCTATAAATTCACAACCTTATCTACATGGCTCAGTGCCATCACATACCAAACGAGTTAACCGAACTGGCTCTGCAATAGTGCTTCCTACCTAACGATTACCCTCGCACGAAAAGCAGAATAAAATATAATTAAGTTTCTGCGAATATCACAGCTTCTTTAAGTAAAGTGAGGTAAATGGGATATGCAGTTATTGCTTCCCGATGAAAGATCTACATGGCTTAACACTGTTTCACCTGATTGCCCAAATACTACCACATACAATATCATTCAATAGGTATGGCGGTACTATACAGCATGACCTACAGTACAAACATGTAAATTGGAAATTAGGTATTTACATACCGGTATATCTCATAATATGACGGCTTTCATTAAGTGAATTATTATATCCGCCAAAGGGCAATCCACACAATGATGTTGGTCGGCTAGGAGACGCAATTAGGAATATCCTATCTCGACATCGGCTCCCCTCCGCTATATAGCTAGTATAAGTTAGCACAACAACTGAAGAAGATCCAAACATCGAATGCTTTGGTGGCGTCGGTAGGCGAGCAATGATTCCCAGGGGTGAGGGGGAAGGTGTGAGCACCTGGGACTGCTCATCAGGGGGAGGGGGGGGGGGGCATCGCAGCTCTAGAGGGCACCACCAATACAAAGGTACTCTGTGTCATCGAACATTTTATTATCAAAAACATGATTCAGGTAATGGGTGGTAAATGAGACGTGGATTCGTGGAGATCTGGCGCGATGTTGCTCCTGGATGACACGAAGGCCTGCTCTGGTTACAGAGATACCGCCGCCCACAGTGTCCACGACGAGCACCCCAAGCTGGCGGCACTCGGTGACGATATGGGCCAGGCCCGCGTTAGACAAGCTATCTACGTCTTCCAAGCTGAGGACAACCACATTCGGAAATTTATCAGCAATCTCTTTGGCGATCTGCTCACCATAGACGATGCCCTCCAAGTAGAGTTCGGTTACATTGGAAAGCACCGCCTGGCCGAACGAAATGCGCTCACCGCACGCCGTGACGCAGAAGTTCTTGAGATGAGGCAAGAGGAACACGTCCAGCGCCAATACATCTGTACTTCCAAGATCAAGGTTCAACTCTCTCACTGCCACACAGTTTTGGAGGATGGAGCTAATGTTGGCAGGAAGAGTCTGAAGACAAAGCGTCAGTTCCACAATACTTCCGTGAACAGATCGGAAACGGCTACAAAAAATTTCACTGTAATTGAGGGAAATATTTAGTACGAGCAGATCCTCCATGTTGAAGGTCACATTTGGAACATAATGTCGCGACTGACTGTCCACAACACTCAGCTGCACTCGAGTGTCCACAATCTCAGCGTCACAAACGCCAGAGTAATTTACAACACGGAGATCCGGCACGCTGGGACACATCTCTACAACCCTCTTGACTACTAAGCTATCACAACCGTCTAACTCGAGAGCTCGTACATCAGAACAACACCGTACAAATTTCTCAACGTTGCAGGCATTTATGTAGATGCATTCGAATGGTCGAAGCTCAGGATGACTTTCCACAAAAGTTCTGAAGCTTTCCAAGCGGTTAGCTTGAGAGTGTGATATCCTGATTGGGCCCCACAATGTGGAATACTGCAAAAGTTGCCTCCACCGACGGCACACTTGCTGGGCTCGACCCAAACCTTGCAGGTTCAGATACGAAAACACTTTGGACAGAATTTCAGGAGGGAAATCATCCAGCGACAACCTCCTTTTGACTGCAGGCAGATCAGGCGAGAGAGGGACAGGTCCGTACGATGCAGAAACTTGGCCACTTGACGAAATGCGGAAGCAGTCGCGGCTCTCGTCTCTGCTTTTGTTCTCATAAGATACCGTGACCATGCACTGGGGCCCCGATCGGACGAACGCCACCTCCAGAGGGCCTCGTTTCTCAAAGCAGAGGCCGGGCAGAGACAGGAAGCAGTCCCTGGTGACTTGGGGACAGCACTCGACTGTGAGGCTCCACAGCCTCTTGCAGCCGCTGATGATGTGGGTCAGGTCGGCGTTGGTGACGTGTGGCATTTTGATTAATTTAAGAGTTTGGATGTTTGGGAATGAGCGAACAATACTGTTGCCCACACCAGTGTCAGTGAGACAGCCGTCCAGCACGAGGGTGTTGAGACGAGGGCAACGCATGGCAGAAATACAAGATGTGAATTCCTCCGATATTTTTCGTTCGGAGGTAGGACTGGAAGTCTCCAGTGGAGGACTGCGGCCAATAAACCCGGGCCTGAATGGGATTACGTCCCCTATTTCTACCAGCATGTGGGGTAAAATACCATGGCTGCGACACGCGCAGGAGCACATGATTCCTTGGTCATCCTTATGGATCGGCAATGTCCTACTTTTCTTGCCATCGTAGAATAGCGTAAAGCTTGTCAAGTGCCTCAGTGGTTCCAAGCAGCGCAAGAGTTTGGGATCGAGACACGTGACCTGCAGCGAAAGCTCTCGCAGCTGTTCTCCCAAGGCGGTCAACATGGTGACCACAAGCTCCGTTGGCAGGTCGTGGCAGTTCATATGAAGGGCCTGAAGTTGCTGCAAGGAGCCTATCTCCTCACAACGATTGGACTCGCGACACATTACTCCAGGGAGACAGAGACTTCTCAGGTTCGTTAACTTCGACAAAAACTGTGTGGGCAGAGTAGAACTACACTGGAAGTGCGTGATGTTGGGACAGGCAGTGACAATAGATTGCTGGACGCCGGTCGACAGCTCTACATAAACGTTTACTGTAAGCCTCTTCAGTGCCGGACAACGAAGTATTACACGGGGCACGAGTTCTTTTGTACGAATGTTACATTCAATAGAAGTGACTGCTTGAGCACGGCTAGCAATGTTGACAATGAAGGGGAGGTTACACTCAGTAACAGTTCCCAATTCCAGGCGATTCCAGAGCTGGGGCCGCATTCCCAATTCCTGGAATTTGCGACACACCTGGACCACGCTGCACAGGTCTCTGGTGGGCAGGAAGCCAAATACTAGGAGCAGCACATCATTATCGAGTTTATCAATGGGGAAAGTTAAGGATTTTGTGGACTCCATGACTTCTGTTGTGGATATTAAAAATCAACGGCAGGACATGGCACAATTCTACATTCCAGGGAGTCCAGATCTTACTTCAGTGGGTGGATATTTACCGCAGATGGTAAGGCTTGCTATTTCTTATGCAGTACATGCAGACATTGGAAATTCGAGAGAATTTCAGGCACTGCAGCGTCGTGCAAATAAACTTCATCCACGAGACTTGGCACAGCTGACTTCAGCACTGGTTGATGTTCTTCATGCTTACTGCGAAGAAAAAAATACCATTAAGGAGGTATATATTCTACCTAATGACACACTAAAGCCTAACGCCTCATCAATACGGATGCGTTTTGATAGATCGACATTTCGTCCCTATTCACACGTTTGCGCATAGCTGGCAATTTTAGCACGATTGACATAGCAAATAAGTCCGGGCCGACCTCTAGCCTTTTCTTGTAATGTTTTGTTGCTTCCTTAGAGTTTACAAAAGTTCAAAGCGACTCCGAGTTCTCACTGCCTGCAAATTTGAAGAGACTCCCGAAACTCTGCTAGGGACGCATATTAGGCCAACTGACTTCACGGTTAACGTCTTACCAACGTGTGTTATTATTATTATTATTAAATCACACCAGACTGGCCACGTGGGAACGGAGAAACTCCATAAGGTTAACAAATCCCCGCGCAATCAGCCCAGCGTGTGAAGAAAATAAAAGAATGAATAAAGAAGACGATCCAAGATCACAGAATAGCTCTGTGTACAGATCGTTTAAAGCTGCCCATACCCGCACCAGCAATGACAGAGCCATCAAGACCATTCCAAACATCCACACACGATGGAAAAAACGAACGGGAATACTGGCCCGTACGGCATCGTAACGGTTCTAAGGCAAACTCATGAAGAGCGCCAGTCCGCCGAGTATACCTCACCCGAATAAATGAATCCGGAAGAAACTCAGACAGTGGATGACTGGGGCAGTTATAGATTTTATGCAAAAAACAGACCTGACCAACTCTGCGACGATACGCTAGATCACAAGGCACAACGCCACCCAGCATGAGCGCACATGGACGAACCACTTTGTCAAGCAAACACAGATGGCAATCGGCAGCAGAACCCATATATGTTTGGGTGGAAACACAGTTGTGTTGAGAGACTAAATGGAACGTTTGGACCAGTGTACGGAGTCGGATGGTTCGACTTGAATTCTTGGGTTTTGCCAGTTTCAGTTTCCAACTTATGGACCCTAAAATTAACAATTTCCACTCCACAACCCAGGCTGCAACACTTTGCACTGTCTACGCGGAATAGAAGACTGTCGAAGGAGCCCACCTTATAAGCCAATTGACTTGCCAGTTTTTTGAACGTGTGGTCAGAGCCAATCGTGCGAACATTTGTTGTGTCCACGTAAACAAAATTCTGCGGCTACCAAAACATTGCTAAAATGTTAGCCATCAAGTCAGTTGGCAGCGCGCGCTTTGCTAGAGAATGTGAAGAAATGGACTCTGCATTCACAGTGATTTCTTATTCATGATTTCATTGATCCTATAAACAAAATAAGTTATCATCAGTGTCAAAAACTGCACCTTGCTGGGTTCAAGGCACGTCAGCAACGAAGTTCTCAACACCTGCCCGGATCGAACGTTGCGTAAGCGGCATGGCAGTGTGGACGCGGCCGTGCGATTTTTGTCGAGTGGTACGGAATCGCACGGACGAATTCGGCACGTGCGAGCGGCAGTGTGGATGGGCTTAACAGACTCGGTTATATTCCAAACTAAGTCTTCTCTATACACAACACATTGGTGACAAAGCCAGATCAGGGGAGGAGGAACATAATACGGCAAGCAAAACGACCAACCCATATATGGCAACAGCAAGAGGGAAAGCACAGGACAATGAAAATAACGACTGTGAGTGGAACCCGGGAAAAGAACAAAGCGCAGTGGATAGAAAAGAAAATGTCCCAAAAAAGCTCAACCAAGCCTACGGTAGCCTGTGGTGTCGCAAAAAGGTTAGAATCTGGGAGCTCATTTGAAGTAAAGTAATTTTAATTATAAAATTCAATGTAACTATTTCAAATGGCCAATTCTCATGCCTGCCTGACGGCAACATCGAAAATTCCGGAAACGGCTAGGCGCGCGAAGTGTGGCGAACCTCTTCTTGCTCGTCGTGCCGCGGTCCGGAGTGGTTCTTAATGTGTTATAAAAATTGAAGAACATGAAGTTCGTTAGAAAGTGCTTCATTATTCGAACCGCCCGCTCTAGGAATATAAAACCCATCATATACAAGCTTTGAAGGTAAGCATGAGTTGTTCTTATCTTATGTTATACGTTTGACTTATTAATGTTTGCCACAGTGGGTCCCCCTGGGGGGAGACGCCCCGGAGTGAAGGATACTCAGAACCTTACAAGTCTCACCTCAACGGCGCCGATGTTCACTGGAGCACTCCGGCATCGAGAGGTCTGGGGAAGTGGGAGGTAGTCTCCATGTGGCCCTCGGTACTGGCTACTCCACACTCTTATGTATCATCAAAATTCTTGATTCAAGAATGAAAGATAACTTGGTTTTGTAATATTCACTGTTTACGAAATTACAATCCAATGCAGTTATTAATGTTCGCAGGCTACACACAAAAAAAAATTATTCTAAAGCAAAAGATGCATTTTTCAGATGGAGAAGAGGTGTTCACAACTCAGTAATAGCCAGAACACTACAATGAACACCAATGTGTTTGTATGTTCATATATTTGTATCTTTCGACTGCCGCTTCACTACTTCCATACTGCAGAAAATAAGTCAGCTGGGCGTATCCTGGATACGGGTGTACTGAACAGCTATAGCATTTGACTTCTCATTATTGGCTCCATGGAGGTTAAATAGCAAAGGGAAGCAACGGCTAGATATTGAAAGCTGGAGTTTCGGGGCAAGTTGGACTCGCTGGTTAGCTGCACGAATGGCTGAGGGTTTGTAACTGGAAGAAAGCAGCCATCAAAGAAAGAAATTCCTCGGCCAGCATGGCGCACCGAACTATTCCTGTGGTTTAACACAGGCTCGTGCGCCACTGAAGCGCATTTTAAATTGTCAATGATTTTTGTTTCGACTTTTCTGCCGGAAGGTCTTAGACTGGTCAGTGCGCTGCTGGCAGGAAAAAGGCGCAAGTTGAGCATCTCCAACCCCCGGTCACGGCTGAACGCTTTCGCTCAGCTACGCCGCACAGGGGAGGGAAACGAAATACTAGAAAGTAGTAGAAGTCTTGCGGGAAAAGATCGGCCACCTCGACCGGCAGCCTACCTCCCGAAACAGAAGGAGAAGTATTGAGAGCCTACCTAACTTTACAAAACTAACCTCGTCAGCAGGATC
>LQNS02278184.1:7071500-7081887 GCA_001587735.2 Parhyale hawaiensis | reverse complement strand
TTAACATTTGGTGAAGATATGTCCATCCGTTTGTTTGTTTGTCTACCTCATTATTCTCAATGCCATAACTCAAAAAGTTATGGGCGCATATTTGTGAAATTAACATGAGTTGTTAGGTATATAACAAAGAGTAAATGACCAAATTTTGGTAATAATCCGTTAGTTCTTTCGTTTGTTTGTTACTGTTTTTAATTTTATGCTTGTTAGCACAATAACTAAAAAAATAACAAATAAATCTTTATGAAATATATAGGGGTTGTTCGTAATGTTAGAGGGCATAAATGATTAAATTTGGGTGCAGATCGGTTTTTTCGTTTGTATGTTTGCCCCATGTTTGTCTTATCGTTTGTTAACAGTATAACTCAAAAAATTATGAACGGATCTTCAAAAAAATTGCACACGCTGTTTCTGCTATCAAAAGGCACAAATGGTTAGATTTTGGAGTTTATACAAAGAAAATACTGGTTTCAGAGCCAATTTAAATTTTTGCAACCGTTGCTTCGCTGGCGGAGGTATGCGCTCTCAGAGTGCTCTAGTTCTGCCTGCTATCGATTTTACCCAAGTAGTGTATTAACTTAATAAACTCAGTAGAGAACAGAGATATATTTTTAGAATTTGAAAAAAAAAAGTTTTCGTTTAGATCTTTGCTGATTTGAAATATCTGATGTTACTCATTTATAGGTGAGATGTCTACACACTTCCGGTGCCCGCGTATCAACTTTCGTTGTCGCTGAGCAGTCCGATCACGGAGCCATCGAGGCACGGCTTCAGCTTGCGCAAACTTTTATAACGGTATGAAACTTGTTGAAAATCCCTCTAGCTACTACAGTTTTTACGTCATAGTAAGTGACGATGGTGCATTTTCAACTATCGCTTCTAATAATAAGCAGCCTAGGCACACAAGGATTGATAGGCAATTACTTAACAACAATTGTTAAGTAATTTTCGAACTATAGCTAACATTTTTCTTTTGCTGTATTATTTGCCCGACTATAGAAGTTCACGGCCAGATTTATAAAGGACATGGAGACAATTAAACCGGGACGCCTGCGAGGAGACCCTCCTCCAGAAGAGGGAAAGTATGGATTTAGAAGGCAAGACATGCAAGACATGGTAAAACCATATTTCAGACCCAGATACGAGTTTATGTAAATAGCAGAGGTGAGCAGCGTAGATTTTTTCGAAGAAAACAGTTTTTCCAAAGGGTCCGCAAAGCGTAATTTTTTCTAAGAAAACAATTTTTCCAAAGGTTCCGCAAAGCGTAAATTATTTCTAAGAAAATAATTTCGCCAAAGGGTCTGCAAAGCGTAAATTATATCTAAGAAAACAATTTTCCAAAGGGTCCGCAAAGCGTTGATTTTTTCGAAGAAAACAATTTTTCCAAAGGGTCCGCAGAGCGTAGATTTTTTTTAAGAAAACAATTTTTCCAAAGGGTCCGCAAAACGCAATTTTTTCCGAAAAGGCTGAGTGGCAAGCGCAAATATCTAGCTTATGCACCAGTATGCCTAGTCCGCATACTAAGAAAAATGCACCGGTATGATCTACTATATAATAATTCACGTCGTGTTTTCATTTATTTATTTATTTATTTATTTATATATTTATATCTTTCCTGTCACGCTCTATGGGAATAAGATAGGAGGAGAAAATTCAGATTTCATTGAAATGGCGAAAAAAAGTTGGTACCTTGGAATAGTTGAGTATACAGTATCAAGTTAAGTATACAGTAATCAAGTTGAGTGTACAGTCATCAAGCTGAGTGTACAGTCATCAAGTTGAGTGTACAGTNCAGATGATTAACATTTGGTGAAGATATGTCCATCCGTTTGTTTGTTTGTCTACCTCATTATTCTCAATGCCATAACTCAAAAAGTTATGGGCGCATATTTGTGAAATTAACATGAGTTGTTAGGTATATAACAAAGAGTAAATGATCAAATTTTGGTTATAATCCGTTAGTTCTTTCGTTTGTTTGTTACTGTTTTTAATTTTATGCTTGTTAGCACAATAACTAAAAAAATAACAAATAAATCTTTATGAAATTTATAGGGGTTGTTCGTAATGTTAGAGGGCATAAATGATTAAATTTGGGTACAGATCGGTTTGTTCATTTGTATGCTTGACTCATGTTTGTTATATCGTTTGCTAACAGTATAAGTCAAAAAATTATGAACGGATCTTAAAAAAAATTGCACACACTGTTTTTGCTATCAAAAGGCACAAATGGTTAGATTTTGGAGTTTATACAAAGAAAATACTAGTTTCAGAGCCAATTTAAATTTTTGCTACCGTTGCTTCGCTGGCGGAGGTATGCGCTCTCAGAGTGCTCTAGTTCTGCCTGCTTTCGATTTTACCCAAGTAGTGTATTAACTTAATAAACCTAATAAACTCAGTAGAGAACAGTGATATATTTTTAGAATTTTGGAATAAAAGACAAAGTTTTTCGTTTAGATCTTTGCTGATTTGAAATATCTGATGTTACTCATTTATAGGTGAGATGTCTACACACTTCCGGTGCCTGCGTATCAACTTTCGTTGCCGCTGAGCAGTCGGATCACGGAGCCGAGGCACGGCTTCAGCTTGCGCAAACTTTTATAACGGTATGAAACTTGCTGAAAATCCCTCTAGCTACTACAGTTTTTACATCATTGTAAGTGATAATCGTGCATTTTCAACTATCGCTCCTAATAATAAGCAGCCTAGGCACACAAGGATTGATAGGCTGCACACTAACAACTTTCGTTGTCGCTAGCAGCCTAGACGCAACTTAGCTTATCCGACTGCGCAGCCGTGGCCGTGACTTCAGAATGAAGACTATGAACATCGTGCTGTAATTCTCAAAATACCAATCGTTGTGAACACCAACCGCTCATTATTAAAAGCGATCGTTGAAAGTTCAAATTGCCACTCGCTAGGGTGTAGAAATTGCAGCAGTGACTGAAATATTTGAAAATTTTTGAAGCAGCTAAATTTTGTGCAAGCTGAAGCCGTGCCGTAGCTACGTACACGGATGAGCTGAGTTGCCTCTAAGCTCCTAGCGGCAACGAAAGTTGTTAGTGTGCAGCCGGCCTAAGAATTAGAGCACGATGTTCATTGAAATCAAGTTAGAGCTCGAAGGCTATACTTCTGCCGCCCCGCCAATAAAGCTTCAAACGTGTCATCGATTGTGCCGCTAAGTTAAACCGTCGAAGCTAGACTTATCCGGAACTTCGGTGCACGGTGCCTTTGTCAGTCTGAATCACGTAGCTGGTGTTAAAAGTAACCAAGTTACGCTTGAGAGGCTCTGTCTCTCAAAGAAAGATCGACCGTTTGCATGTAATCGATTAAGAGTTAACAACTAAAACTCATTCCAGTAGAGCAAAGTGAAGGCGATCGGCGCACGTTCCGGATAAGTCAAATCTTAAAGAATCGAGCTCTCTACCCGGTCAACGTCACATTTGATATACATCAACCCGGCAAGTTGGAGCTATTTCATAAGAGTCGATATTTGCTTATAGGATTAATTTAAACCTACTTTGGGAGTAGACAACAACTGTTAAGTAATTTTCGAACTATAGTTAACATTTTTCTTTTGCTGTATCATTTACCCGACTATGGAAGTTCACGGCCAGATTTATAAAGGACATGGAGACAATTAGACCGGGACGCCTGCGAGGAGACCCTCCTCCAGAGGGAAAATATGGATTTAGAAGGCAAGACATGCAAAACATGGTAAAACCATATTTCAGACCCAGATACGAGCTTATGTAAATACCAGAGGTGAGCAGCGTAGATTTTTTTCTAATAAAACAATTCTTGCAAAGGGTCCGCAAAGCGTAAATTGTTTCTTAGAAAACAATTTTTCCAAAGGGTCCGCAAAGCGTAATTTTTTTTTTTCTAAGAAAACAATTTCGCCAAAGGGTCCGCAAAGCGTAAATTGTTTCTTAGAAAACAATTTTTCCAAAGGGTCCGCAAAGCGTAAATTTTTCTATGAAAACAATTTCGCCAAAGGGTCCGCAAAGCGTAAATTTTTCTATGAAAACAATTTTTCCAAAGGGTCCGCAAAGCGTAAATTTTTTCTAAGAAAACAATTTCGCCAAAGGGTCCGCAAAGCGTAAATTTTTCTATGAAAACAATTTTTCCAAAGGGTCCGCAAAGCGTAAATTTTTTCTATGAAAACAATTTTTCCAAAGGGTCCGCAAAACGCAATTTTTTTCCGAAAAGGCGGAGTAGCAAGCGCAAATTTCTAGCTTATACACACCCTAGACAGTATGCCTAGTCCGCATACTGAAAAAATGTACCGGTATGATAAATTTATGTATAGTGCATCTACGATTAGTTGCTGCCAATACTCAACCACTTATTCAGCAGAGGATTATCTTTCTAGTTACTGTGCACTGTGCAGTATGCATAGTTAACTATTTCTAGTCTATAATGAAAAGAGTTGATCAAAGTAAGACCGCTTATCTGATTAATTATTGCTCAGCGCCAACGCTAATGCTCTATGTCAACACAATACGAAACTAGAACGCCTCGTGGGGTAAGACCATCACCAGCGGTAAGGGGCGGGGAAGGAGGTAGAAACTGAAAGAACTGAATCGGAAGTTACAAATACATCAAACTCTAGATTTTTGGCACTTTCCACGTCTAGATCAACCCACATAACTCCCTCATAAAGTTATGAACATTGCTCAACTCTTCCTCCCTCTTTTTGGATAAATATACATTCGCATAAGTGGGCAGAAATCCCTTAATAAGGCAAGTCTCTTTGAAGCGATGACATGTGCTTTTTACTCGTTTAGTTTCAAGCCTTTCAATTTTACGAAAAGCTTCTTTTACCTCTGCATTAAAACATTATAAAATATTAAAAATAAATCCACTTGGCTATGAGAGCTTTTATAGGATTGATGGGCCACGTTTCAGGCGCTCGTACCCATAGTCATGCAGAGTGAACACTCCTTCGTTCTCCCAAGTTTTAAATGCGACATCGAAAATTGTTTTCCAAATTTCAAATTTCCATGCGGAGTTTAAGGAAGGCAGAGTAGCTGACACGCGTGCTTATAAGCCAACCGGTCAGTTGCCAACTAGTACTTCTTCTACAATTTATTAACAAATACGCTCTGGGACGAAGTCGAAGCAGTCCCTTTAACTTTTCTTTGAAATCTAGGTTTTACAAGTTGACATTCGAACCAAGTAATTGTATTTTTATTCAACATTCGAGAGACAGTTTTCTCGCAAAATTTGTGTGAAAATGAGACAGCTGTCTTGAAGTGGTCTTTTAAAGACATTCGTGATAACCAGGATACAGAGAAAGAAGCACGGAAGCCCCACGCAGTGGGCAACATGCTGATCAGAAAGTTTAGACACTGCTCGGAAAAGGTTAAATTTCGCCAGCTATTTCGGTGTTACAGTAACTGCTAACCCTTGCACTGTAACTCGCTTTGGTCGAACTTTAAGCAGTAGTTTACTGGACGCCTACGTGTAGCCTGCTGTGATTTGGAGATAATAAAAGTGTTGACGAGTTATAACGACATATTTGGGCGACGGATGAATAAGCCGATGTCAACTAAATTTAGTACAAGTATGATATTTGTTCAGGGAAAGAAAATGCGCTCTCAGTCTCCAGCTCAGAATGGAAAAATTAGATAACGCCTTACTCAAGGTGATCCGTAATGGTCTTGGCTACAAACTGTCTAATATGCACAGCTGATGGCACCGCATACTGCTACGAAAAACATTTCTCGCTTGTCTAGCATAAATCAGAAGTACTGCCAAAGTTACTTAAAAATGGGAATAAATTGAATATTGAATAGAATTGAACTGGAGACCGGACATTTGCCATAAATGTCTATAATGCCAAAAATGCCATTACAGTCCCATATATGTCTACTAATACAAAAAATATGCACCATTATTTATTCTAAAGCCCATTACGAAAATATAGCGCAATGAATGTGAATATGTAAACTTTAAAAGCGATGCAAATTGCCTCGCATGCATAGATAATAACTATTACCTACAAAAGTTTTATGCTTACTCTGTTTTGAGTTACTTATAGTTAGGTACTTAATTACAGTCCGAGGTTCTTAATGGAGCTTACTTAAAGGAACAAATGTACAACGTGTTGGAAATCTTTCATCGAGTAATGTAGCATATTTACCTCCGCCAATGAGGTTATGTTTTCGTCGTGTTTGTCTCTCTATGTGTTCGTCGGTCTCTTTGTCTGTCTGTCACCAAGATACCTCAAAAAGTTCTCAACCGATTTGGACGAAATTTATAGGGATTATTAGGTATGTTAGGAGGAATAGATGATTAACTTTTGGTGAAGATATGTCCATCCGTTGGTTTGTTTGTCTGCCTCATTTTTCTCAATGCCATAACTCAAAAAATTATGGATGGATATTTATGAAATAAACATGAATTGTTAGGTATATAACAAAGAGTAAATGACCAAATTTTGGTAACGATCCATTTGTTCGTTCGTTTGTCACTGTTTTAAATTTTATACATGTTTGCGCAATAACTCAAAAAATAATGAATGGATCTTTATGAAACTTATAGGGTTATAAGTATTGTTGAAAGACATATATGATTAAATTTTGGTGCAGATCGGTTCGATCGTTTGCATGTTTGTCTTAACGTTTGTTAGTAGTATAACTCAAAAAGTTATGAACGGATCTTCAAGAAAATTGCACAAGCTGTTACTACAATCAAAAGGCACAAATGATTTGATTTTGGGGTTTATACAAAGAAAATTATGGTTTCAGAGCCGATTTGAATTTTTTGCTACCGTTAATTGCCTTGCTTGGCTGACGTATGCGCTCTCGGAGTGCTCTAGTTCAAATATACATCTGTGACATCTAACGACGTTGAAAGGTCATTTTTCAAACTTGGGCAGGCCAATATTTACCCTTTCGACCAGTAAAATTGATACATATGAAACATGTTTCTTTAGAAATTAGCACTTCCTGAATCTTAAAAAATCACAACAATTTTTGTGCAAATGCTTACTTTTCGAAACATTTGACTTTTAAATTTTATTTTCCCCCTATGCCTAAAAAAGTTCAAGGCCCTCAACTACTTTTTTTTTGTCAAAAAGGGTAAGAGCCATATTCATAATTGAAGTATGTAGGTGTTTTGGGAGTAACTAAGGTTAGGTTAGGTCTGGTTAGGTAAGTAACTCCCAAAAAACCTACTTTAATGATCAATTTTGCTGTTGTCCCTTTTGAAAAAAGTTGAACCGTGAAATTATTTTCTTCAGTATTCGATTGGGGAAGAATAGAACTTCAAAGAGAAATATCTCAGAAAGGAAGCATTTGCACAAAAATGGGTTAGGATTTTTGGATTCAGGACATGTTAATCTATAAAAAACACATTTCATATGTTTCAATTTTATTGGGCGAAAGGGTAAAAAAAACCCCTAAGCATATACTTTGGATCGACTGTTGAATTTGTTTCGTGAAAACGTTAAGAAACTTGTAGTGGCATCATGTAACCGTGCCATCACTGACGTAAATCTATGTCTGAATAAACTACTTAGGTTACTTCTATTAACAATGTTATGGTAAGGGCATTGTTTACCACGTTTTCAGATAATTACCTCCGACAAGAAGGTTACGTTTTCGTCCGGTTTGTTGGTCTGTCTGTCACTAAGATAGCTCAAGAAGTTATGGACGGATTTTTATGAAATTTACAGGGATTGTTAGGTATGTTAGGAGGGACCGATGATTAATTTTTGCTGAAGATCCGTCCATCCGTTTGTTTATTTGTGTGCCTCATTTTTCTCAATGCCATGACTCAAAAAGTTATTTACGGATTTTTATGAAATTTCTATGAGTTGATAGCTACATCATAAAGAGTAAATGACCAAATTTTTGTGATGATCAGTTTGCTCGTTCGTATGTTTGTTGCTGTGTTTCGAGTGAATCTTTCTAAAACACACAGGAATTGTTATTACTGTTAAAAGACATGAATGATTACATTTTGGTGCAGATCCGTAGATTCGTTTCTTTGTTTGAGTTGTGCTTTTCATAATAATTTGTTACACAATAACTCAAAAAGTTTTGATTGGATCTTTATGAAATTTGCAGTAGTTGTTAGTAATGTTTAAAGATATAAATGCTAAATTTTGGTGTAGATCAGTTGGCTCGTTTGTACGTTTGACTTATGTTTGTCTTAATGTTTGTTAGCAGCATAACTCAAACAGTTATGAAAGGATCGTATAAAAAATAACAGAAACTGTTAATACGATTAAAATTATTATTATCATTATTGAACATTTATTTCTCCACAGGCGGGAGATGTTCTTGGATTATTACATTACAGCTTACATTAAAAATTGTGTGTACATTAATTTGTTAGAAATATTACAGCGATATATTCACAACCTAATCGACATGGCTCAGTGCCATCACATACCAAATAAAAGGCACAATTGATTAGAATTTGGAGTTGATACAAAAGAAATCATGATTTCAGAGTCAATTTCAATTTTTCTTTATCGTTTCCTTTCTTGGCGGAGGTATATGCGCTCTCAGAGTGCTCTAGTTTATCATTGTTTTTAAATAAATGCATTCCGTTACAGAGCACTATTTTCATTTCATATGTATTATGAATTCCACTTAAGATAAACTCATATACATCTACATATTTATTTTGCCTAATGAACCAATACTTTAAATACTATAACATTGACTCGTTGTTTTTCTTTGTTGAGCACTACTTGAGCACTAAATATTCAAGCACTACGGCAGGATTAGCGTTAAATTTTCCATGACTATAATAGTACCTTCAGCAGTTAGTTACATAGCTAATATAAGTTTTGTTGATCTAAAATCATCACAATTTTCCTGCTTATGGGCGGTGGCTTATCAACTTCAAGTACTTTTGTATGCGTGCACTGTATATATCGCAGTGAAAAGGCAGACAACGCGACTTCCAAAAACAGAGCCGTTTTGACGATAGTAGAGGTTTGTATAGTTATTAGCAAATGCATGAATAAGTTAAAAAATGTGCTAAATGCCAGAATTAACTGCTATAAAGGCCTCCGAAGGCTGTCATAAATGCCAAAGAAGGCGGTCATAAATGCCTATGAAGGCTACTATAAATGCCTACGAAGGCTACCATAAATGCCAACGAAGGCTGCCATAAATGCCTACGAAGGCTGCCATAAATGCCTACGAAGGCTGCGATAAATGCCGACGGAAGCTGCCATAAACGCCTAATAGTCGCCTATGTATCTGTAAGCGCCTTAACGTCCGGTCCTGCATTATTACATTGATTGGAATAATTTAACAGCATTCCTGTACTTCTCGTCGAGGTATAATGAACATTTTCCATTTTTAAGTTCAATACTTACGTAGAGTTCAAATTAAATGTAAAACTAGAGCACTCTGAGAGGGCATACCTCCGCCAAGCGAGACAGTGGTAGCAAAAAATTCAAATTGGCTCGGAAACCATGATTTTTTTGCGTCAACTTCAAAATATAATCATTTGTGCCTTTTGATAGTAATAACAGATTGTGCACTTTTCTTGAAGATCCGTTGATAACTTTTGAGTTATGCTGCTGACAAACGTTACGACAAACATGAATCGAACATAAAAACGAACGAATCGAAATTTAATCACTTATGTCTTTTAATATTACTAATAACTCCTTCAAATTTCAGAAACATCCATTCATTATTTTTTTGAAGTATTGTGCTAACAAGCATAAAATTAAAAATAGTAACAAACGAAGGAACGGATCATTACCAAAATTTGATCATTTACTTTTCGCTATATACCTAACAACTCATGTGAATTTCATAAAAATCCGTCCATAACTTTTTGAGTTATGGCATTGAGAAAAATGAGGCAGACAAACAAAAAAAGCGGATGGACGGATCTTCACCAAAAGTTAATCATCTGCCCTTCTTAACATACTCAACAATCCTTGCAAATTTCGTCCAAATCAGTTCATAACTTTTTGAGTTATCTTGGTGACAGACAGACAGATAAACAGACAAACACGACGAAAACATAACTTCCTTGGCTTAGGTAATCTTTAAATGCAATCAAGTTAACCTAAAGCATATGCTGCACACATATATATGATAGGTTTATTACACACAGACAAATTTTATGTTACAAGTATTTGGTAAAGTAGTAATGCACTATAGAATAATGCATCTGTGTAGCCACTGAGAGTTTAACAAACTTTTTGGGCAACATGAAACAAAAAAAAAAAAAAACAAGAGCTAATAAGTTGCATGACGTATTCTTTAAAACGTTTTTTTAAGACATTATCAGAAATGGGATCTAATAAATACGCAGGAAGTTTATTAAGAAGAGTTGCAATTTGAAATACTGTAGCGCGTTTCTCAACGTCAACACGCACAGTTGGGAGATTGAGAACAGCACGTCTCAG
>LQNS02278184.1:7060260-7071194 GCA_001587735.2 Parhyale hawaiensis | reverse complement strand
TTTCGTTGCGTCTTACACGTAGTATTCGCCTAAGTATATTATTCAATATTACTTCAAGCTTGTGAATGTGACAACGTGGGGCTCCTCCCCAAACGACGATATTCTGGACCTGCACTGAATGAGCCAACGAGTAGTAGACGATTTTTAATGATTCACGATCAACATAATTGGATATTGCATAGATTATGCCGAGAACCCTGCAAAGCTTGCGCCAAATGTCTTCAATGTGGGACTTAAAGCACAGCTTTTCATCCAGGATCAGTCCAAGATATCTTATTTGGGGCACCCACTCTAGTAGGTTATTGTTAAAGAAGATACGTGGCAACTGTTGGTGAGTACAGGGTGAGAAAAGCTTTAATTTGGTTTTATTCTCATGAGCAGTTAATCTAGTTTGAGTTAACCATTCAGACAACACATTTAAAAAAAATTGCATATCAGTTATAGCAGCTTGAAAATTACAACTATATATATATTTATATTGTGAAAATTTTGTAATGTACAGTCAAAACATTTCAAGTAATGGATATTTTAAAATTTGTTTCTGTTATCATGTTTCTTGTATTTTACCAACTTCTTTAAATTTACGTAATATTTATATTTACATAATACACGATATACTTTCCTTAAACTGAAATTGCAGGCACAATTCAAGATAAACGGCGCCCTCGATTGGTCAGTAAACTAAATTCTTCGAAGATTAACTTGTCCGGAACTTCAGTCAAGTGTGCTGGTTTCGACCCGTTGTTTCAAGTGCTAACCCTCAATCGATTACTGATGCGAAGTCCAGCACCTCAATGTGACTTCTTAAAATAGCAATTTCAGTAGGCCTACCACAGCTTACCTGATTCCCAGTCGAACAATTATCGGCATTTATCGATAACCTATGATTAAATCGCGAGAGATATTGGATAACATCTGATAAACGCCTATAAATTTCCGACTGGGTTCTGACACCTACAACAGGTTCGATGTAATGAAACCTAAGTTCATTTCTGCACTAAGTTACGTCGAATTGGTTCGGCATACATCGACTTTGACAACGATAGATTAAGGGGCCCTCAAAGTTCCATTGATAGCAAAAATGTCATCGATATAAACCCATCTCATTAGCTTTAAGTTATCAGAAATTCCAATCATGAACGTTGGTTTTCCCATCTCTGATTGAGTTTTTAGGCATCAATACTAAACCGATTAGTATATACTTATACGATCTCAGACTCGACTGGGTTGCATGCCAATTACTACCGAAACTGCATCGACATCATGTGTGGCAAAACAAGTACAATTAAAAGTAAAACAAAAGGCAAATGAATCAGCCGGTCTGCATGCTTACCTTCTATGCTTGTATAAGATGGGTTTCCTTGACGATTTTGGGTTCGAAAGCGAAGCCCATTTTGTTAAACGTTCTCAATACACTTTTTTTAAAAACTGACCGGTAAGTGGCACAACGCGTTGTAACTTTGCCATATATCGCGCGTTCCTAAACCACTTCCGGAATCTTTGATGTTGCCATCAGGCAGGCATGAGAGTTGGCCATTTGATAATTGAATTTTTATAATTAAAATTACTTTACTTCAAATGAGCTCTCAGAATCTAACCTCTTTGCGACTCATGAAGGTGCGATTAAGGTTGTCTCAAGAGCTAGTGGCAGGCTTGCTTGAGATTAACGAATGAGACCCGATCCAGACCGGCGAAACCAACGCCCACGATTGATATTCTCGGCAAATTGAAGCCTGCGAGATTGGCTTATTTCGAGGAAACTGTGCCTGTAAATGTATATGTTGTGCGCGTTTGGTGGATTTGCGCGATCGATCGATCGCGCAAATCCACCAAACGCGCGCAACATATATACCGACATACTAAAAAATTACAGATTTCGTATTTACTTTCTGAAGTTTGACAAAATATTATCAATTACAAACATTTCATTAGAGAAGAACAGCACAAAATGAAGCGAGAGTTTAATGTCTAATGTCTGGCCAATATTAGGTACATACACACTGCTTACCCGAAATAGTACCACTTTTTATGTAACAAACTGTCGTATTAGGCTTAAAGCACACTGTACGCGAGAGTGGAAAGACGGAATCTGTTTTTTTTTTCATACTTATTCGACCACGTTGCCGCGGACACGGCTTCAGCTTTTCTAATATTGTTCCAATGAAACACTGCTTGAAATCTAATCCGCCATGCCAGTTATTTTCCAAAATAAATGTCAATTGCACAGTTTGGAAAATCTTTCTAAATTTCGATGTACAAAAGCTCATATTTTTCAGCGATGTTCAATAACGTTAAGCCGTTGTAGTAGTCGCGATCAAGGAAGAGAAGAGGTTGCTCTGACAGCGTGAAACGTTGTCGCGTTTCGACTCTCGTTTGTTTTTTTATCACCATAAAAAAAAATAGGTTTTACCCGTCTTATTGTCATCGATGCATAAAATAAGGAGGCGCGGGGAATAAATATAAAGATATATATACATATTTTTTTAATTGTATCAGCACTGAAACATTTATCGACTGTTTCGTTCGGTTTTTATAGAATAAAGTTTGAATAATTCATGGATTATTTTGATTACTTTGACGTTACTGCAGCATGTTTCAATAAAAAGTTTTTGATTGATAATGATCTATAGCTATGAAAATTTCTCAGAAGCTTAGCCTATTTCCTACATATGCATTTTATCAATGTTTATTGCTTCATTCAAATGCCTATGGAAAATTCAAGGCTGAAGTAATAGTTACGGAAGTAGGCCTATTTTACGAGCACGATATCATTATTCACTGCAATATTAAAATAACGCTCATGGTTCGATATTTAGAACTATATCAATAGTTCATTCACTGAAAAACACTCCCAAGACATATTCTGGAAAAGTCACACGTGTAGTCCTGAGCTGCTTAAGCCTACATTACACTCACCAGAAAGGAAATAAAGACAGGAATGTACACCGATAGGGAACTGGTCCAGCTACAGCACCGATCACAAGCACGGGAAGAATGAAAGTAACCTGAAGCCGAGTCGGCCAGCGCTTTTATACCTGGCATCACTGCTTCCTTTCTCCGAGGCGTGTTTTCGTAGGCAAATGCAGCTTGTGTTGGAAAACAAGAAGTAGCCAACGCTACCAATCATAGCCACTGCAAATCGTGCCTCCCGGGTGGTAACTAGATACCAACATCGATTCGGCCTCCTAAACTCGGTCGTGTTTCTATCTGCAAGCGCAACTGACAATTTCATTTACACCGTGGTTGTGATATCACACGTTTTTTCCACTGACATGTGGTCGATAATTCTTCAATTTATTGAACGTAAAATTAAAATATTGAGTAGTATAGCGTTCTTATTTACTGCCGCACATCTGATTAGTTAAAGTTACCAGTAAAATAGCTTGATTAGATACTGTAATCTTCTTTACAGCAGAGTGGGATTAATTTGTTTACTTTTGAGAGCGTGTTTTGAACACTAGCGAAGATGCTAAATACAGTTTCATGTCACCGTTCTTTAAATAAACGCACTGTGTTCATACCCACGTCGCCGTCACCATTCGTATTGGTTGAGCATCGTGGTATAATTACGTACGGTAGTTATACCAAAGAGCTTAGAATACAATTAAAAGTCGCTGAACTTAATTTATATTTTTTTCTTCAACCTCTTTGGTTATAGCATGGTTGTTCACAAAAGCACGTCATGGGTCAGTTGAGTTCATGGGTCAGACTTTTGTCAACAACTTCTTAAGCTAGGGAATGCATCTATATAAGGCGTCTTTTTGTGATCATCGCGCGGAAGATTCGCACGTTTTTGTGACCGCATTTTGACGTGATTCTGATAGCAATCAACCGTGGGTAATCAACCGTGACTAGTGGTGAGAATTGATCGCAGCGTGATTTCCTCCACAGGCTAATCATGCGTGATCAAAGAGTGATTCCAACCGTTGGACAAGTAAAAATTCAAAATTTGAAATGCAAGGTTGTGACGTTTTCTTATATTTAGGGATAAATTGAATAATGTTTTGATGATTGTTTGTAATATAGACTTCCAGAATTGAAGTTTCCTTACTTTTAGGCCGGTGTATGTTCAAAATGCTTCAAAAACTGCTAGTTTAGTTATGCATTGGCTTCAAAATCAATAGAAGCTCATAAGAAATCCATTGCGAACGATTTTCAATAAAAATACTATATAAATGTATTTTTCAAAAATGGACATGGCGGCTCTGGTTTGTTTACAAAATCGTTGACCGTTCTTGTGCTTTTCAGTGATCACGATGATCATGATCACGATGATTCTGATCACGAGCGTGGCCACAAAAAGACGCGTTATGCTACAAATTGACAAAGTTAGTGGCAGAATTTAGTAAAAGTGATAATTATTTATTCTGTTTCATTTTAGAATGAACAAAATAAGTTTTTTCCAGAAAAAATTTAAATTAAGTTCAGCGACTTTTTGTATTTAAATAGAGACAACTAGCATTTAGATGTTAGCAATTGCATTGCACACGTCACGTGCTTCAACGATTCTTGTTGCAGGTTGCAGCGGCAAATTTGATTGGATTCTTTCTCTCGTTGTGGATTTGTGGTGTGTTGGACGAGCTTCATTAAATTCTATCCTTGAAGTATCCTTCCTCTCATAACGTTGTCCATTCACAGAATTTCAGCTCGTGCTCTTCCTGCAAAAATGGCAGATTAATTCTTCAGAGAATAGGCTAGGTTAAATTGCTCTTCGTTCTGTTATTTCTGGAGTAATCATCGGATGGCCGGTCNTCCTCTCATAACGTTGTCCATTCACAGAATTTCAGCTCGTGCTCTTCCTGCAAAAATGGCAGATTAATTCTTCAGAGAATAGGCTAGGTTAAATTGCTCTTCGTTCTGTTATTTCTGGAGTAATCATCGGATGGCCGGTCAGCTGACTCAGCTCTAAATATGTAATACATGTTTTGCCACCACAGGGTGGCCGGTCCAGCAAACACTCGGGAGCAAAAGCTGCTTGGGTAATTCGATGGTGACTCAACCATACAAGCCATTGCAATTCACCTCTGCAGCTTCCCAGGCCAAAGAGTTTAACTAGAATACAGGGGCAGCCGGGCAGGCACCCCAGGGCCCAGACTAGGGCTCACTAGGCTAGTCGCTAGTGCAGGTCTTGGGGGTGCTACCCTTATGGCCTTATGCCCTTATTGAGTTATGTGGCTAACTTAACAACTAATCAAACCATGGCAAAAATAAAACATCCTAGGCTAGCTACCTATGTTAATATGTTTTTATGCATGAACAAGTCACGGATTTTAGTTTAAAGTGTATGGTTCTTGCTCAAACAAGTTTTTTCATAAAATTGATGTGATTGGAATAAATGGTATTCTAAATATCTCTAAAACAAAGGTAAACTGGAGCTTGAAATATGTTTCTAAAATTTTTATTTTGTTGCTCAAGACAGGTGCAATACACAAACGTTCATTTTACAAACCATTAATAATTTTAATATGCTATTCTAGGAGTTGACTTTTGTAGTATTTTTGGGGGGTCTTGTTAGTGCTACGGGACAAGCCATAACTCCATGTATTCAAGTCAAATCAATATGGAAATCACTCAGATGTTAGAAAACAAGTTTATCTAGACCTAGCAGCTCCTATAGCTTTGTTCATTAATCTCAATGTTTTCTATTTTTCCTTTCAACCGATCTTTAGTGCTCAAAATTGATCGGAGTTACTGGCTCGCCCAAAGTGTCCGACAGTCCGAGCAGCCCACTATAACAGTTATAACAAAAAAAACTATTAATTGTAGAATAATGTACATACTCTCAAATGAAAGTTCAATTCATGCTCTTTTTAATATATAACAATTCTGAGTTACCGTCATTTTTATGGGAATTAGTTATAAGGCGCGGAAATTTTTTTCTTGCAAAAATTGATCGGAGACTTAACGCCTCTACCCTAACTAGTTTAAGTCTAGTTACCTATTAATCCCTAAACAACAAAGTGAACAAACAAGACTAGCCTACCCATACTTAAACCATACTAGTTCTCAGTTCAATTTCTCACAGTGAAGTAAATTTTTACTTTAACACACAATCAGAGTTGCGGAGTTGGAGGGTTCAAGGTCCAACTCCAACTCCTGGCTCTCCAGAATGCTTGATGCATTCCCATTTCAATAACTGCAGAGCTGGCCTAGGGGCTAGAGCTGAATTAGATTTCATCAAGTGATGTTTTCTTTAAAAATACAAAAATTATTGACTTTACTAATTTACTAGGCTTTTTGTTAATTAGGTGTGACACACAATATTATTCATCACATTCACAATAAAAATCCAAAATTAAACCCATTAATAAGATTATTTGAATTTAAATCACTAAAATAGCACTTTTTAAGCGAACACCACGATGTGCTTGACAACAAATGAATGGAAATGGTGGAGGCTGCCTTCAGTTTCCCGGCACAGATGCTGCGCAATCGGCTAATTTCAGTATCTGCGCTGCGTCACTTTCGGCAAATTTTTTGAAAGTTTGGAACTTTTTCTTGGAAATGCCAAAGTTTTCCGGTATTCCGACTTTGTTTCAGTTTCCCGGAAGAGTCCAGGAAACCATGCCTTGCTTGGCAGAAGTATGCACTCTCAGAGGGCTTTAGTTGTTAGTAGCTAGGTAGGTAGCTAAACAAAATATTTAGCTACTTACAAATAGTGGTAAATGTTTACTCACTTAAATTCTGTAGGTTTGTTTTTTCGGATTTGTAAGTACCCCGGTAATCCGAAATCCCTGCTAATCTGTCACCCCTTTCCCCTGTGCTGTGCGAATTAGAGGGGTTTTACTGTACTCAGATTTTTTTTTCTCTAGCTAGCTATTTAATTAGCTAAACAATAAAGTAGCTAGCTGTTTAAAATTATAGGTGACTACCAGTAGTCCTACAAACTGTAGGCAGCAATTTATCAACAGTGCCTACTTATTTTATTGGTTCATTTATAACTCTGCTCTGTTTGTGATAAATTGCATCATGGAGCTGAGGGAATTTTGTCAGCAGATGCCTAAAGTTGTAAGTAGCTACACCGTATGCATTTTTATTATTTTATTTATAGATCTTTCATTGATTCTTTTTTAACTATTCACTACATCATATAAATACAGCTCAGTAAGGGTTTCTACTTCAGTTGCTATGGAGAGATAAGATAGCAGGTAGGAGATGGACCCACAGGCCCATCCTTAGAGAGTAGCCATACTGTAGAATGGGGTAACTCGGGACAGCTGTCCCACTTCACATATTTAGGGCTGTAGAAACCTAACTATGCAGAGTTTTCTTGACTTGATGTTCTTATGTGCATTTAGCTATTGTGTGAAGAACACGCTCTTTCATAGGTTCCACATTGTTCTTGGCATACTGTGTCTCCTTTCTTCCTCTCTGTGGCTACTTAGCTAGATCACAGTGTGTGCTGTTGTTAGAGAGGCTGAACTAGTAGCTAGTATATATAATAATGGTCCCATGGATATAATCCTGTGGTGAGCTTTTTTTTTTTTTAATTTGTTTTGATTGTCACTTGTGCAGTCATACCATATCCATTGTGAGTTTCTTGTTTATTAGGTAGCAGTTGTCTTCTATGCATTAGACTATTGTTCATAATGTAGCTACCTAGCCTACTACTGTACCAGGGTTGCGGAATTAGATGGCTTAAATCAAACTCCTTGGTTTTGTCAGTTACAAACTCCGACTCCTTGAGTCCCAACAATGTCTTACTCCAGTGCTCTTGTTCTTAACGAATGAGGCCCAGTTCTCCAACTTCTTGACCCCTGGTTGCAGCATCTTTCCAACTGACTCACTCTTGTCCCCAATATTTTCCAACTCCTAGACCCCAATATTTTCAAACTCCTATACCCCAATATTTTCCAACTCCTAGACCCCAATATTTTCCAACTCCTAGACCCCAGTATTTTCCAATTCCTAGTCCCCAATATTTGTTGACTCTAACTCCTGGTCTCCAGAATGAAGGTAGCTAGGTACCTATTTCAACTCCTGGTCCCTCCAAAATTTATTGACTCTTGCCTCCCCCCCCCAGAATTTAGCTACCAACTCTGACTACAGGCCTACAAAATTTATTAACTCCAACTCCTTGCTCCTGACTACTAGCTACTTCTCTCTTTCTGTTCCTCACTTTTTATAGGTACCATTCTAGTGTAGATGGCAATTCAAAATGTAATCCTAGGGTTATCCAAAAGTTTTTTTTCCATGAACTGACAGCCTATATCTTCCCTTCCACAGGAACTGCACGCCCATCTGTCTGGCTCCATACCTGCCCCTGTGGTGCTGGACCTGTGGAGAAGGCAACAAAAGGCAGAAGGCTCCTATGAAATTGCCACATCTGGTAGGAAACTTGAAATCCCAGTTTTACTTGGTGGGAATGGAGCATGTGCTGGAAACGTTTCTTCAGAAAACTGCCTTCATCAGACTACTGGAAGTAGCAGGGAAGAATTTGATCACAAATGTACAGATAATGATGCTAAATTTGATGGAGCAAGGCTAGAAATTGAAAAACATGAAACTATTTCAAGCCCTGAGACTGCAAACTCAAAAACTAATAGGGACAAAGATGGAAATGAAAAGCCTAACAGAATTGAATGTGGTAATGTTAGCACCAAAGATAGACATGATGAAATCTTCCACGGAATTCGAGGACTTCCATCAATTGATAAAACTGAGAACAAGAGTGAAAGTTGTGAGACTTTGAAAGAAAATCTAAAAAAGTCTATAGAAACTGACTGGTCTCAAGAGGTTCGCTGTGATGATCATTGTAGCAAGGATACAGCTAACCTTGAAGAAACCAGACAAGAAAATCAAACCAATGGAAGTGGTGAGGAAAAAAATTCATTTGAAAATTTCAGAGAAAAGTTAGATTATGAAAGACGCATACTGGAGGATACAACCTTGTCTGCCTCTGGTGCGAGGAGAAGCATGGAAGAGTGAGTTAGCTACTTGCTGCGTATATGCATATGATTAGCCTATGCCACGGTAGCTGCATGCTTCCGTTCTCAGCTCTAACCCCTTGTATCGCTCGTTCGATTCCCCTTGAGGAACACGAGCTCTTTGCAGATCTTGGTGTGCTGACTCGGAAGTTGTGTGTGCATGCTCGGCGCCGTGGCGGAACTGCTTTTCTCAGAGATGAGGGGGGTGGGGGGTCTTGTGTTATTTGTTCCTTCCGTCAAATTGGCGCCATAGTTCGTAACCAGAGGGCGACTGCAACTACACTTGCTCGTCTGGGGCCAGTGGGCCTATACCCGCAGCCAAACCAGTGCATGTGGGTTTCCCAGGTGAGGGTGTGGTCTAAGTTGACTTTACCTTTACCTTTATGCATGTTTCTGATTGTTGAGCCAGTTAAAGATTGAGATGATTTGAGCTGGATATTTGCTTGTTCTAGTTGATTTTGAAAGAAAATATGTAGTTTAAGGTCTATTTTATATAGTTAGCTATAAGTATATAGTGGGTTTATAGATGGTAGAGTGTAAGTCTTAGAGTCTAATCATTTATCAAACCCCTAGTCATGTGAGCTGTCCCTGTCCAAATAGCTGTGGGCCTCGCACCCCCTGGGTTAACCTGGTGACTTTTCACAAGAGATGTTACATTGCCAAGAGTTTCTGCTGACATGGTTAATTTGTTAATTCAGGTTGATTTTCTACCAAATTGCTCTGCATCTTGCTTCCCTGCTAGGAATAGCTCACTGGCCTTACGGGAGACCTGCAGAACTGCCAGTAGTTGCTTACTGGCGACTTATAGATCTCATGTTTATTCCACGTTGAGACTTTTGAACTAAAAAGTCCGTATATAAATGTCTTGTGTTAGATGTGCTGTTGATGTAGGCTCACATAGCCACTGCAGTGCTAGCTACGTCCATACGCCATGGACATGGTAGTCCTCCATACAGGTAACTATGAGTTTCACACATTTCTTACAAGAATACTGGTAATTTTCTTTTGACTCCTCATTATAGTAAAAGTAAGCAGATATACGTAAGTTGCAGTCAACTTGACCGTGCCCTCAACTGGCAAACCCACACGCACTGGGTTGTGTTGCGGATACAGGCCCACGTACTGACCCCAGAAGAGTAGGCTACTGTAATTTCGAATGCAGCCAACCACTGGTCATCAACAAGTATTATTATCGTGCCATGTTAATGGAAGATAATAATCCAATAGGTCCTAGGCATCTTGAGTTTAAAATGATACTGCATTTTAAGTTTATTTTTCTTCTTTCCATTTCTAAAGTATGTAGTTAGTTAATTCTATAGCTAGCTACCTAGCAGATAAACTTTGGATAGGTAGGTGCTGCAGTATTTTTAACATAGACAGATATTTAATAACATAGCTTTTGTTCACAGCTGCTTCGCTGTGTTCTCCGTGCTACACCGAGTTATTGATGACCTGGATGCCCTAGCCATCGCTACCCGAGCCGTCCTGGACGCCTTTGCCAGCGACAATGTCGTGTGAGTCAACTTTCTATAGCTATACTCATTTTAGTAATGTTATGGGGAACAGCAACCCCTGGTGGATCTCATCATACTACCTACATGTTCTTTGTCTATACCTGTGAGACCATTTTTTGTAGTGGAAACAGTTACTGCAGCTATGCCTAAAATGCCGTAAGAGGGAAAATTTGTCCAATCCACCTCTACACTGAATCTTTGTTCTCCAATGGATTGCTGCCATCTGGATACTGTGTGACCTTTGTCTCCCACATTTGCTCAAAATAAACAAATATCATTTATTATCTCGTATACAGGGTACAATGGATACACCTATCAAGGTTTTCTTTTTGCCTTAATTCTTGAATTTTGAAGATCCAGTTGTGTGAAGAGAAGGAGAAGCAGTCCGTGCTGAGAGTCAATTTAGGATCCCTCATCGTGCATCGCCTGGCCTCTCGGTGCTGGAGTGCTCCACGCAGTGTAAATCCGTAGCGTGCCGTCCGGGGAATCGAAC
>LQNS02278184.1:7033792-7048779 GCA_001587735.2 Parhyale hawaiensis | reverse complement strand
GGGGGGGGAGGGCTCCTATTTGCTCCCTTGTTGGAGGACCACGGAAAGGGCCCCACAGCAGGGATGTATTCTGTTGTCTTATTTTTTCTCATTCGTCGCTGCAAAAAAAAAAAAAAATGTTTTGCGCTGCTTTTCACGGCCGCTTGTAGCGCGCTGACCGAAATTGTGATGGGGCGAATATTCGCATCTGCATCCGCAGAATCCGCACCTTTTTTTAACATCCGCATCTGCATCCGCGATTCCACTAATTAAGATACGTCCGCATCCGCCAGTCAACAATTAGGAACATCTGCATCCGCAGTACATGAGGTGCGGATGTGCAGGCTTATCACTGTACAGGGTGCACTAAGCTCATCCACTGCGCTTCTAGCTACAGATTACCGTTTGGACATTTAACTGAAATGTGTACAAGCGCTGTCCCTGTCAACAAAGCACCATCTCAAGTTTTTTTCTTTTTCCTTAGTTTAGTGCAATGCCGCCAACACTTGGTTTTTAAATCAAGATCTTTGTTTATCGTTTCTAAACAAACCAGTTTGATTCGTATTTTTTTTTTTGCTATTTCTGGAAAAACACCAGAAACATATAATTACTTACGAAGACTGCACAAATTTCACAACATATTTATGTTGCAATAGATTAAAACCGTGTAAAGCACATGGTGTGCTAGTATACGCTTAGAATATGTTTTGCTGTATTAGTCCTTTTTTGCATCAAAACTCACCGCCAGTGGGAGCAGCGCCAGACATCGAAGTGCGAAAGGTGACGCGATACGGGTGCGGTTGGACGTAATGCAAAACGACGTAGGTGTTGAAGTATTCAGATTGAGCTGTCAATTACAAATATCACGGTACTTTTTTACTTCTCTAGCATTAAATGTGCAATGAGATATATAAATAAAAGGCCAATATAACTGCTTTTCTCGGGGACGCGGAGGTCGACAGTCCTCGTATACTCGTCACGTCATGGTTCGGTTCCGTTAGCATCGCTGCCTGGCCCAGCAACATGTGACAAAAATAAGCAATCATGTATCACATGGAAGCCCAAATTAGATCTGTTGTGAGATCTGGAGAGCGGAGGTCCAGCTGGACGCTATACAGTGAGACTAAATAAAACGAAAAGCGATGAGCAAGTTGTCGTCTATCTAGATATTGACGATGAATAGATGCATGAGTTAGGAGTTTGTTCAGATTTGTTAGTTAGCTAGTCATTAAAGACAGGGCAATGTATAACAAAGTTATTAATAGATAGATATTTTATTGGAGATCTTGGGTTTTTTCTTCTTCATATCGTAGGCTATGTTAAGGCGCTTAGTTTTTCGCTAAATGCAGAGTGCAGACATAGTCTTGCGGTGCAGTCACTGCCGACTGCAGCAGTAGCACTGGCGACTGTCGAGGCAATTTATTGCCCCGTGTAATAAGCTAATAGCGCCTTTAGTGTTGCTCAAGCTGTCGTTGTGAGAGGCTGTGTGTGACGGGGAGGCTATTCTCGTAGTTTTCTCAATAGAAATAAACTGTTTTCATTCAAACTTTGAATTAACCCAGTTAACATACATGACATCTGCATCCGCGGATGTCAGAACTGTGAAATCCGCTAACAGATCCGCATACGCGGATGTCCAAAAAATGACATGCGGCCCTTCACTACTCCCGACTTTTCGTCAGAAATGGTGAGCTGAAGCATCTGACTTGGGGCGCGATGTGGCCTGCAATCGCTGCGCTAGCAAACGCATTTATTATTCCTTCCTTCCACTAATCCTTATAACAGAATTATAAAGAAAATACACCAATAGCTACCCTATTTTTGCCATCAGGTTTAAAGGCCGCCAAGTTCGCCGTATTTTATGAGGAATCGCCCCTCCTGAGTTACTTCCCCAGAAGCTTTGAAAGCAGAAAGTTCCTCTAGCAACAGTTGGTCCTTCGGCCATCGTGTTTATACCCTTTTTGTTTCCTTCCTTTTTCTTCCTCCTACTGATACCTTATATATTGTTTTTGTTCCTCCTACCTCTTTCCCGCACTTGATGTACATTTTAGGCAATTTGTGAAGCCCTTCGTTCCTTCCTTTCTATTATTTTTGGACCCATTATATTTACCTGCTTTTATAAGAAATACACTACCGTAGGATGAGTCTCTTCTCCCCAGACCTTTGTGCTCTACCCTCTTAGCTGCGTTTGGGCTACTGTTTGGTCTTAGCCGCCGAGTGAGACGGATTGATAGTCCTTCCTGTCAACTCTGCGGACTTGGTGAACAGACTGTCGGTCACCTTTTATTGTTTTTCCCGTTTTTATTTTACCAATAGGTACTCTAACTGCTTTAAACAATCACCACAAATTTAAACATTTTGCACCCGTTTATACCAAACCTGAATAACGGTTAACTATTTTGCAAAACCACTAAAACATTTATGCTAAACGTTCGGTCTGAAATTCAGGACTCCTGACCGTTGTGAGCTGCAGGCCTAACACGCCTATAGGACTTAAACTTTAATTCATCTGCCTCTGAGACTTGAACACTTATGCAAAACGTTTAAACTGTTAGCTAACTGTTTAAGTAGTTCTGCAAATGGCTAATTGTTATGCAGGTTTGGTTTAAACGGGTGCAAAATGTTTAAATTTGTGGTAAATTTTTAAAGCAATTAGAGCATTGGTAATACGCACACGGGAAAGACAGTATCATGTCCTCACTACTTATTATTATTATTATATTGAGTAGTTTAAGTCTCCGTCTCCACAGCAACGGTGATCTCCTCACTACCTCTCTGATATTTCAATGAACAGTCTTTGGCTGGACTCAGTTGGGGCCCACGCTTCCTAGCTTCTCTTGCTGCTTCGCCTTTCTCCTTCCTCTACCCAAACCACATCTGGAACCTCCTGACAAAGCTGGTACTGGGATGCCCTGACGATGGCAGCAAACAAAAACTCTAGGGGGGCTCGGCTAAAGAGGCTTAAACTAACTTTTGCAGGCTCCTAGCGTTATAGTATCTGCTCATAGTAAATGGATAAATGATGAAATTCTCCTTCCAGACGGATGACATGGGCGTGTTTCAGACGTGTCTCAGTGACGAACTCTTCCTATTGGCTCAGGTTAGTGATGACGTCATCCTGCGTTACCCAATCACCTTACTACATTTCGTGCCTTGGGATTAGGATATATTCCAATTTTTAGTGCATGTATTGCATGTGGCCCACCTGAGATAGAGATATAATACATTAGTATAATGATAATTTTATGATCTCGCCTACTGTTGAGTGTGGACACACTTGTCAAATTTTCTATTTTTCTAAAATTTGAAAATCTGGTACCCTGAATGATTTGGCTAGCTAATCGCACAGACATAACGCTGGCTGCCTCTAAATGTGTTACGATTAGATTAGATAGGCGGCAGTAGACGAACCAATAGGCCCATTCCCAAAGAGACACCGGAACCTACGCTTCCCCCCTCTATGAGCTATTGCCATTGTGTTAGTAGGATATATAGGACTGGAGAAAACAAGAAGAAAAGAGAGAGAGAAAAAAATGGAAGAATCCCAGCCACAGAGATGATCATGAATGCTCGCAAGCACGATCAAGAGCCGCTGATATGCGGAGCTTAAAGATGCCAGGCAGTGTAGTTGGAGCGGGAGAGAGAAGAAGATGGATTAAAGTGGCCTAGGAAGCTTTGGTCGTCAAGAGCTTGCAACTCCTGGAGGAGGAGTTCTAAGTTGTGGAGAATATCTCTCCCAATGTATGTCAAGCCGATTTTTAAACGCGTTGACTCACTCCGCACTCACAACGTTGCAGGGGAGTCTATTCCAAATTCTTTCTATGAAATACGGAAAGAACTGCTGACTTTAGGTCGTTCTTCGAGCTTTATGCTTGAGTTTTTGACTGTTGTTTCGCAAGCGATCATTGAGGTCTCTTTCGAAGAGCCCCGTTGTAGGTATGTCGTTGAAGCCAGTCAAAATACTTGAATGTTTCTATTAGTTGCCCCCTGAGTCCCGTTTGCTCGAGAGAGATCAGACGCAGTTCCTTTAGGCCACATTCATACGACTTATTGCCCTTTCCCTGCCATAATATGTTTGGGCATCACGCACCCAAGGGTCCCGAGTGCCTTCTCCGCCGGGGATGTAACATCTGGCCGCAGTTCCTGCTGAGAAGGTTAGTTTTGTAGAGTTAGGTAGGTTCTCTATATTTTCCCTTCTGTTCCGCGAGGTGGGCCGCCGAATGGTGGTAAGCGACCCATCCTCTGGGACTCCTATCTGCTCCCGTGTGGGGAGCCACGGAAGGGACCCCCCGCACGAGTGTTCTCTTTCTTGTCTTGTTCTCTTTTTGTATTTCGTCTCCATCCCTGCGCCGCATGACTGAGCGATTACGTTCAGCCGAGCCGGGTAGGGTTAGAAATGCTCGCGCCTTATTTCCTGCCAGACATGGTGCAGCTGGCCGAGATTGTACTAAAAGAGCTCATATGAGCTCGACCCAAATTCTAAACCATATTATGGAAAATTAGATCGCTGTTATATACCTAGTCTTCGTTCCTGATACGGCGGGAAAACCCTCATTATAATAATAATTATAATAACATACGACTTATTTCGCAACTTAGGTATCAATTTTGTATTTCTTAGTGAGGGACATACATCACATTTCTCTATTCATGCTCCCATAGTCTTTTTGGAGACTTTTATGTGCCTGTTTAGCCAGTTCCAACGTTGTCATTTACCCAGAACTATTTGGTTATGAAAGTTCTCGCCGTGATCTGTGGTCGGCTTTGTGGGGCACCATTCTTTCAAGTCAGCCGTGAATATTTTTTTGAGGTTTCTTCTTAGCAGTGCTTTGGACATCTTCGGGTTGCCAATGCTTCATTTGCTTTCTTTTACCTATCTCTTCACGCCCTGGGTTGAAGTTTTAATAATGATAATGACAGTGTAAGAAGCAGGAGACGTAGTCTGTACCAAGAGCCAAGTCAAGAAACCGGTGCCGGTGGGTTGATTGAAGTGTAAATTCATTACCAGTTTTTTTGATTCCTTGACTCAAACCTGGGTACCGCCGCAGTTGGTGTAGAGTCGCTGTCACTGCCAGTAAGTTATGTAAGCACCTATTCTAGGTGAACCTTATTCGTAACTAACCAACATTCCCAGGATGGCTTCATACTATACCAGGACTAAAAAGAGTTGGGGTATGACTTCGTTAAAGCGAGAAAAAGCCCCGGTATGAGAAAAGCACCCGCCTATCTCCTAATGTATGTACATTTATTGCCCATACAGTAAAACCCCTCTAATCCTCACCTCAATAATCCGAAACCCTCCCTAATTCGAACATCACATTACTGTTCGGAATGCTATCTGAACAAGTGAGCATTTTTCGGATTAATGGGGTAAAGTACGGAGTTCCTACAAATACCGCTGTAATCCGTGCAAGGCGTTTCTCATTTTTTGGATAAAAGAGGTGATGAGCGAAAAATCTGCGTGAAGTGCTGCGCAGAAGGTATGAACAATCTCTCTATAATCCGTATTAGTGCGGCATAAAGAGGTTTTTTTTCGTATTTGCAAGTACCCCGGTAATCCGAAATCCCCGCTAATCCGTCACCCCCTTCCCCCCCGTGCTGTGCGAATTAGAGGGGTTTTACTGTACTTAGTTATTTTAGTGCAATTTATACTAAAATCAGTTAAATTATATATACTGTACTGCATTTACCTAACGAAATCAACCCCTAACCTAGTCTAGCTTTTCCTAATTGGACACAGCTTAATCTAACTAAACCCAACCTATTGTAACATACATTACCCAGCTTCTTCTAACCAAACTTACGAGTTCATAACTAACTAAACCTTAACGTTTTTTGTATCAGCGATTAAGTAAGAGAAAAGCAGGCCTCGCCCACCTAACATTTCCTAATGGTTTGAATCCTTGCGTAATTACCTAACTTTTCGTACATAGGCAGTTTTTGCCTGATAGGCCCAGCAAGCAGAGAGTGTAACGGGAGGACTCAATGGGACAAAAGTAAAATATAGCCGTGAATGCACTGCATGTAGCTAAATGAAGTCACGCCGACGAGTCGAAGTACATATTTGAGGGGTCGCACCTCAGGCCTTCATAGTGTGGGTTCGTAATCCTAACCAAAAATTTATTCAGTGTTATATTCTTGACGCGACAGAAACCATATGAATATATATTGCTCAAACTTTCTGTACTTAACGACAATCGTCTTACTGGGTTTTGTGAATGGGTGCATCTCGAGTTGCTTGCAAGTCAAGAGCGGGAGATTGAATGAATTAAGCCCAACAAATAGGGTGATATATTGAAATATGTTTTGTGAAGAGCACTGTAACTAAATACGAAGTGTAAATGGGGCTTCACTTCAAAGAAGATGAATCAGGGGGCCATACCGGCCTAGATTTTGCCTCTAGTGCTGTGAAAGTTCCCACGAGCCTTCACTGCAGGTTTCATTGTTAACACTGGGCAACAAACAACTTTCCACGGGAATTCTTTCAACTGCCTTGTAATCAGTTCCACTTTGTTATTCCACATCTGGAGACTGTTTTGGTCCATCACGTGCTATTTATCCGTATTGACTCGCTGTTGTCTATACGCCATCAATGCTATTCCTGCAGAACGCCCACTGGCAACATCTTCAGACGTACCGTATAATGTTATTCCTACGAGTGGGTTAGGTACAAATATCTAGAGTACCTTACGTGCTACGACAAATCTAAGCACAGATTTGGATTCAGCGCACCTAAATTAATGAGATACACCAACGTTTGCTCAAGTAGCTGAGACGAAGTTAAAATTTGGTAGCTAGTCTAATTGTTTCTTGTTCAATTAGTATATAGCTACGTTTTCTCTTTTATTCAAGGGAAGAAATTCACACTTGGTGACGATTTTCGAGGTGAAATATATTTGGATACTCTTATGCTGCTCTGTCGGCGCGTTCGTCGATGGTGACGTGAGTAATGACGTCACTTTTTGATGCCAGTTTCCCGCGAGTTCTCCCGTTAGCTCTTTGCTTCTTGGATAGGGATAACCGGAGCTACCCGATTTTTGGACTTGTAGAACAAGTTCAAGATGTAAAAAGTGGGCTCTTATACATAGGTATAGCCTGACCCAACCTCGCAGTACTCACTAACCCATATTTAGCTCACCTAACCTAGCCTAAGCTGATCTCAAATAACCTGTTCTCGGCTAAACTTTACTTACCTAACCTTACCTAGCCCAACTTCACCTTACCTAACCTAAGGTCCCCCAGCTAAATCTATCTTAACCTCACATTACCTATTTCAGGGATTCTTGCAACCCCACATGCGCCCATGCATATATTGGGTCCTGCTTAGCTTAGTACTATAGATATATTAGTTTACTTAACTATGCTGTATTCAAATAAATGAATCGAGTTCTCAAATATAGCTTCAAGAGAAAGCGAGGCTTTCTCTGGGTGGCTTTTTTCCTACCAGTGCTTTTTTCCTACCGGTGCTTTTTTTTATTACCGGTGTTTTTTTCTGCCCGGGTCTTTTTTCCGGTTACCTTAAAGAGATAGCACCTTTATATGTGCTAATCCAATTAAATTTCTATTTGAACTCTCTAAGATTTTCAATCGCCAAAGCGACTTCGCCATTGAAAACTTAAAATTTCCATGTTTCTTTGCAGGTTTTTAAGCTGACGGAGCATGACTTGCACCGTCTCACCCTCACCGCAGCTCGCGCCGCACTGATCCCTCAGGCTGAGAAGGACCGCCTACTGCAGTTGCTGGACACACAAATTGACAAACTTCTCCAGAAAAATAAATAAGCCATCAGTTCATTGGCTGTGGAAGAGCGCTGTTTCTTTTTTAAATATAAGCACTTGTTATGGAGTTCAAACGACTAGTGTGGTAATTCCAATGATATTGTAATGAGTAGTTTGGGTCCGTTTCCACGACAAAGGCGGTTTTAAAGAGGAAGAAAGAAAAAGAGTATTTCGATAAAAACATGGAACCTATGCATGAGGGTGTTCCTACACCGCATCAACGCTCATGGAAAAGGCAAATTGGGAAGGATAAGGAAGAACAGCGGATAGGAACATCAGTAGGAGCAGTAAAGCGGAAGAAAGCAAAGTGTACTCGAATTACAGACGTCCTGAAAGTCTGGCTAATAGCTAAAGTAACCTACACATACTCCCCCTAACATAGGATGGGCGAACCTAGCTCTGTGGCCTTAAGTGTACCCTATAACATCTCCCCTGAGGGGTTTGGAATGATGTATATATAAAATCAAAGAAGAAAATATTCTTTGCCTGGCTATGGGGAAAGTTGCTAGTGTTGTCAGAGAAAGAATCCTTCAGCAAACATAGGATTACTTTAGCCATTAGCTAGGCCTTCGGGACGGCTGTCTTTCGTGCCCACTTTGCTTCCTTCCCATCTTTTACTCCTACTGATCTTTCTTCAATCTGTTCTTACTCTTCTTTCCCGACTTGCTGTTNTGGGAACACCCTCGTGCATGGGTTCCACGTGTCTATCGTCACACTATGTGTCCCTTGCTTCTTCCTCTGTTAGATCGCCGTTGCTGTGGAGACGGAGACTTAAACTACTCAATATAATAATAACCAACTTTTAAAATAATATTAGTTGTATGTGGTTTAGCACCCAACGACCGTGCCTCTATGTTACGGGTTCAGAAACTTTGAGCTACCTCTTATTTGTAACTATATGCTACAGTACTTATTTATTTTCGGCTAAATTTTATTTTACTTTGCAGAAATGAATCGTTAAAAATGAAATATTATTGAGCGAAAGATAAGATGCCTCTAAATTTTCACTATAGAGTTCCCTGCCACAATATGTTTGGGCATCACGCACCCAATGGTCCCGAGTGCCTTCTCCGCTGGGGATGTAGCATCTGGCCGCAGTTCCTGCCTAGAAGGTTAGTTTTGTAAAGTTGGGTAGGTTCTCTAGATTTCCTTTCTGTCCCGCAAGGTGGGCCGATTTTTTCTGCCGGTTTTTTTCTTACCTTCGCCCGTGCGGAGGGCCACAGTAGGGACCGTCCGCACGGGCGCTTCTTTCTTCTGTCCTCTTCTCTTTTCGTCCATCTCTTGCCACCTGAGCACAACGTTGTGGTGCCGGCTGTAAGCCGAGTAAATCATCTTAGATCGCTATAGATTGTCTTAGTTTCAGAAATAGTGGGGCAATACCAACATAATAATAATTTCACTATAGAGGTAAAGTAATTGGGATACTTTCAGGCCTCGAGAGCCTCTTCTTAACAGATTGTAACATTGCTGAGTGAAGTTTAGCCGCTCGTTCGATCACCAAAGTGAATACGACTTAATTTGCAGCACTGTTGGGAGGACATCTTGCCAGAAATCATCCGAACCGACTGTATTTGACTTACCTAGCGTCATTTATTTATTCAGTTTCCCCACTGCAGTCGCAAATTAACGATTCAGAAGTGTAGTTATTTTGACATTATCTACTGACAACTGGAAAGCATTCCACAGCCTGTACACGAAATAATAGGTCCGAGATTATAAAAGGTAATTCTGGAGAAATTTATGTAGCTGTACAGAGTCTAGCTTAGAGGTATTTAGGTCAAATAGTCGAGCTCATTTATATTCTGCGTTGGCCCATAAGTAGAGGCCTCTCTCTACAAGTTGGATTTTTCAATGTGGTTCACTCATCTACTCGTTCCCATACATAGCAAGACACTTTTTCTTATTCGTTGGAATAGAGGACATCCAGGTTCCATACTTGTTACAGGTTTTTTTCAAAACTTCCACTGGATTTTCATTATTTAATTGGTAGAGCTTTCGACCATCTCAACAATAGTAGTTTTTTGCCTTGAAAACGACTATCGTTGAGATGGTCGAAAGCTCGGCCAATTAAATAATGAAAATCCAGTGGAAGTTTTGAAAAAAACCTTTAATAAACTGACTTTATTAGTAAGAGGTTCTTATTTCTGAAGATAGATCGCTGTTGTATCGTGCACTCATCGACTACGGCGGGGAAACCCTTAATATAATAATAATAATAATAATATACTCGTTCCAATGCTTTGTCTAGTTGTCAACAAAACTTTGCGTCGCCCCAAAAATTTATTAAAATGATAGCCGTCAAAACAATTTCCTCGGCAAGTGTCACCAGCCAAATTACGGAGATCGTTTTCAGCTTTGCAGCGAAATAAAAATCTGGAAACATACACTGTACACCTTTCTGTTCACTGTACACTTTCGGACGCGTGAATACGTTGAAAAGACTAACGTGTAGACAGGCCATTACAGACAGGTTGCTGTTGAATTGGGCGCACTGATCTTCTTCCTCAAGTTGGCAACAACAGACGTCGGACAGCTCCAAAGATTCAACAAGTTTGCAATGCTGTGTCGTGCTCGCAGGGGCTGTAGTGCCACCCCGTCGGTCACAGGCCGGCGGAATGAGTTTCCGTTTGACCACTTTTTTTGAATCCTTATCTGATTTGAGATTTCCCCAGTTTGTTCAGTTCGATTCGATAAGCATATAGACTTTTTTTTTGTTGTAATCCAGAGCACAAATTTATCAAGGCATATACAAGCTTGTCAAGTCCCACCCATATTGCTTTCACAGTTACCACTTGCTAGTTCATTTACGAAGCTCAAGCGCTCCTCGGTGTGAGCCTAAGTTGCTTGCAACGAGCTGTCTCAGTGTCGGACGTACAGAGGCGTGTGCATATAGTTTTAGTTACAATTTTAAGCGGGGGATTCATAGTACGTATTTCTCTCAGGACTAAAAGATTTTCAAAGTGAGAAAGCAGCAAGTATGACAGTGAAATCTGTGCTCTGGTTTGGTCGGTAGTAAGTGATAGACTGCTATACTCTGTCCATTTTATCGAGGCAGTTGGGGCGTGGTGAAATGCCTGTACTGTAGTAGTAGAAGTTTTACTAGCGCTTCAGTGGCACACTGCCTATATCGTGCCGAACTATTCCTGTGTTTAACCACAGGCTCGTGCGCCAACTAGGGCGCGTTTTAAATTGTCAATGATTTTTGTCTCTGCTTTTCTGCCGGTAGGTCTCAGAGTAGTCAGGAAAAAGGCGCAAGTTGAGCATCTCCAACCCCCGGGCACGACTGAACGCATTCGTTCAGCTACGCCGCACAGGACAAGGTAGACGTCTAGCGGGAATAAGTCAGCCACCTCGATCGGCAGCACACCTCCCGAAACACATGGGGAAGTATTGAGAGCCTACCTAACTTTACAAAACTAACCTCGTCAGCAGGAACTACGGCAAGTTGCAACATCCCCTGCGGAGAAGGCACTCGGGACCCTTGGGTGCGTGATGCCTGAACATATTATGGCAGAGATGCCTCTACTGCGTTGCCAATTCTATATTTGAGATCTCTATATGCAGGTAGTGGGCGGGGCTAAGATATGGACATAACAAAATCTCAGAAATGCATATAGAATTGGCAATTTTGTTGAGGAATTTGACCACGCCCTAACTGCCTTGATAACATGGTGAAAGTATAATTTAACGCCAGGGCGACAATAATGACTAGAACGTACTGGAGACGGATGCTCAAACGCCTTGTGTAGTTAAGTTTACCGTAATTGTACAGTTGCAGAGACGTAGTAGCTCGAGTAATTTTGAGAAAATCTGTGTAAAGAAGGGACAAAATCAGAGCAGGGGTATTGGTATTTCTTCACAGAACTTTTACAGTAAACGTTATCGTAACTGTACGAGACATTTGTGTGTCCGCCGGCCCCTGGCTACCAGTCGGCTCGTTGTTCATTACTGTAATGTGCAGTTTTGCTTAAAATTTTCAAAGTTTAGCTGGACGATCCCTCATAAATCGGGCGTGCAATTGTAACTCCAGGCCTCAGCGGGTCAAAAATAGTTTTATGCATTCAATCTGATCACCAATTGGAAGAAGGAAAATGTATATCTAATCTGTATCTGCCATGCAACCCTAACCACACAGGGCAAATCAAATGCAGCAGTAATGTAGCCCGTCGAACGCCATGAAGTCTTCCTTTCGAACCCAGTGGATTTAAGTACAAAAGCGACAAGTAGCTATGCTTCTAAACTGGTGGACATATCTATTTTCTTTGTACTCTGTTGAAATGACAAATTTAGTGCATTATCAACGTTTACTTCATCTAATCGTCCTGTGATGGTAGTGTGAGAGAGCGCAATGTTTTTTTTTTACAGGTGTAAGGTTTTCCAATAAAATTCGTTTTATATCTCTAATAAAAATATTTAATTTACAACCATAGAAAGAGAGGAGACATACAGCATCACGAGTACAACAATTATGCGTATAAATAAACAAATGTCCTACACTCCAAAGTAAAAGCTTACTCCCGCCTTGCCCCACCAACATGCTGGAAACACGCACGAGACGTGTTGGTGGCAAGCTTGGACATGTCGGAGACACTATGAGGGCAATGTAACATGGACAACAAACCTAATTCCCTGACACAAACATTAGCTGAACATAAACAATAGCCGATGAGGCAGTGATTGGTTCCTGACCACTGTGACGTGATAGAAATTAGTCAGGTGGCGACGCAGTGGCTCTAGTAACCTACCGTACAGGTTTTGTCTTATGCGCCAGTGAAGTTGCTCTGAACTAAAACCAAAGTTCGCTAAACGTAGTACATCGGAAATCTGATTCTGTTCGTCCAGTGATGTGTCACGACTGAACAGGTGTTCACGAAGTTTGAGTCGCATAGAGTGACGTCAGAGTTTAACTCTACGTCACCAAGTTTGAGTCACATGGAATGACGTCAGAGTTCAACTCTGCGTCACATCAGAGTGGAATGAAGTGACGTACGTCATGGATATAAGTACAGTAAACGCACGATTATTTCCATAAGTGACACGAAAGTAAACTAATACCAGTAGTTCAACTGGACGACCCTGGCGGCGAAGTGACGTCAGGGTACGCAGAAGTGAAGTAGACTAGTTTACTTCACAAACTCTACCGTAGACAAGGTTTACAAGACAATGCACGTTACTGTTTCGGCGGCAGCTCTTGTTCTGAACTCGTCTCTCAACCAGCACGATCAAAAACGTTGTGGAAGATGTACCACGTCCGACTCCTGGGTCCAACGAGTTGCAGTCTCTTGCGTGCAGCCAATTTGTGACACTTGCGTTAAGTTAATTTCCAACTCATTTGGTTGCAATTATGTCTGGATGGTTCCATTTTTTTTTTCTGCTTTCTAAGCGACGCTCCACTTTTATCGACTCCAACGCCAGGGAGATTCCGACTTTTGGTTCTCGGAATATCGCAACTTTGCTCAGTGTAGCCTACCATGAATGACGTCACAGTACCAAGTCCTGATGTGCTACATTTGGCGAACTCCAACTAAAACTAAGAGGCAGACACACCCGCGGAGCAGCTGTACATGATGGCATCAAGAGGATGGGCGCCTGCACAAAAATATAAAGACGTCAGTCAACAAGTTTACTGCGCTCCTACCCCTCAGGGGGCATAGGATGGGCCATAGGGTTAGGTTAGTTATGTTCGCCCCTTTCGTGCCCACTTTGCTTCCTTCCCATCTTTAACTCCTACTGACCTTTCCTCAATCTGTTTTTACTCTTCTTTCCCGACTTGCTGTTCCCATGCGCGTTGATCCTGTGTGGGAACACCCTCGTGCATGTGTTCCACGTGTTTATCGTCACACTATGTGTCCCTTGCTTCTTCCTCTGTTAGATCGCCGTTGCTGTGGAGACGGAGACTTAAACTACTCAATATAATAATACTGCGCTCCTACAATCATTCTAATTGCTTCATCAAAATGAAGGCGTCAATAAGCATACTTCTAAAAACTGCATTACTGACATACGTAACTATGTAGTATTACTCTTGAAATAAATTTGGGTGGGTACGGTAAACTTTTTTAAATTTTAGTTTCAAAACAATAGTTATCGCCCAGAACACGGGATTTCACATTTGAGAGAACCCCACTGGTACCTCCTCATCACAATAGAACCAAAAACAAAAATGGAATCCTATCATCAAGGTCCTGCTTGGGTCGCTGCTCCCCATAACATAGGAAGAGAATTTTGACTGATGGATACAAGGTCAGAAACGTTCATTTTTCATTCAATCACAACTTCTAGATTTTTAATACTCTAGTTCAACTAAAGAAATTACATTTTGTGGAAATCACTGCGAGGAAATTGGAAACACTGGGGCTATTGTCTGAAGCAGGAGGAAAAAAACGTCCCTTACCAGCAAATCAGATGCGGCCCGCCTGCTTGAGGGCGGCTATAAGGGAGTCCACGTCCTCAACCTTGACTCCGGCGTCCCTCACTGGCGGGTCCTCCACACTGACAACACTGAAGTGCTCCTTCAGCTCCACGCCAAGGTCTGCCAGGGCCATCTTGTCCATCTTCTTCTTTTTGGCTTTCTGAAGGGAAAGTTTTTGTGTTCGGTGCCGGATTTAGATTAGGAGATGGTCTAGGCTACTGATTATTACTAGGGCCTTAATGGCTACAATAAAAAGTGTGGCGCAGAGCAGGATTTAGATTAGGAGATGGTCTAGGCTACTGATTAGTACTGGGGCCTCAATGGCTACAATAAGAAGAGGGGCGCAGAACAGGATTTAGATTAGGAGATGGTCCAGGCCATTTCGAATGACAGGGACAGTAGTGGCACTAACAACTAGAGAGCACCCTGAGAGCGTATACCTCCGCAAAGCAAGGCAACAGTAACGAAAAATTCAAATTGGCTCTAAAGCCAAGACTTAACTTGTATCAACTCCAAAATCTAATCATTTGTGCCTTTCGATAGTGTTTAAAATTTCTGCAATTTCTTCAAGATCCGTTGATAATTTTTTGAGTTCTGCTGCTAACATTATAACAAACGTAAGTTATACACACAAACGGACCAGCCAATTATCACCAAAACTGAATCATTTACGTCTTTCAACATTACTTATAAATCGTGTATTAGGTATTATAAGAAGATTTAAGCCTCCCTAAATAAGTACTAAGCTCTTCTAA
This sequence comes from Parhyale hawaiensis, assembly GCA_001587735.2. NCBI lineage: Eukaryota > Metazoa > Arthropoda > Malacostraca > Amphipoda > Hyalidae > Parhyale > Parhyale hawaiensis. Next base: position 7,033,855 of record LQNS02278184.1, on the reverse strand, counting down.
GAGAGGAAAAGGAAGGGACATATAGTATGTCGACAGAAAAACGGGGAACCCATGCACGAAGGT
>LQNS02278184.1:6957761-6969129 GCA_001587735.2 Parhyale hawaiensis | reverse complement strand
TTCCTCTGACGAAGCAGTTTTGTCTTCATAGGTCAAAATTTGAGCACTTCAAATGAAACAGATATTTGAGGTGGGAAGACGGTATCAACGGTATCTTTGCTACGGAGCGATCACATTGTATATAAGCTGCTATTTTGTTTAGTTTGTTGGAGTATTTTACTCAAGATGTTACTTCTGCCTGTCTATATAGAAGATAATGATGACAGCACGACAAAGGACCAATGAAGAAAAGAAGAAAAATAAGAAGCAAGCCAATAAGAGAAGAGGAGACTCCACACCGGCCTTGAGGCAGTAGGCAAACGTATAGGTTATTGCGTGAATTCTTCACGCACGGGTCCACTAGTTTCAGAATAATCAGTCCACAATTAATCATTTTTACCTCCCTGCTCCTCGCCCCTTTGAACCCCTCTCTGGGGGAGTTCTAGTGCCCTAGTCCAGTAAAATTTCAGGACACACTTTCCCACTACCTAAGAAAACTTTTTTGGCAACAAACAAAAAATTGATAATTTTGATCAAAATCGCTGGATTTATCCCCTTAAGGAATGTGCGATCTTGAATTATATATTTTCATTAACTTAAATCAACATGATGCACAAATGTAGCAGCAATTTCATTGTTATCGTCTTACGAACTAATTTGGTAAGGGGTGCGAGAAGAGAAACTAGTAAAAGTTCTACAGAGGTGTCAGGAATAGAAACGATAAGAAATCAAATTCCCGAGAGAACAGGCCAATGAGTCCATCTCGATGAACTTGTTCCTGAACAGTTGCCATTCTTCTAGGATGCTTGTCCCGACTACCATTTACACAATATTGGCTTGATTCCTTTCATTCAAACACCAAATGCCTCATATACCTACTCTAAGTACATATATAGTTACATGCAAACTTCCCTAGGTCTTCCTCTTCCCGAACTTTTTCCAACAATCGGTGGATCGTTCAAATTTAAAAAAAAAACAGTCCTTGCCTCCCCTAACCTACCCGACATTAAACCCGAATATAGTCCAACTTACCCGAAATTACGGCCTAATACCAACAACATCCACCGATTGCGCAACGCGATCGATCGATCGCGCAAATCCATCAAATGCGCGCGACATATATACACACATGCAACCTTCCCTAGGTCTTTCTCTTCCCGAACTTTTTCCAACAAGATTGTCCCCACTGAGGGGTGCGAGACGACAATTACTGCTTCTGAAACTTGGATTTATTTATTTATACAACTTTCAAAAACAAACTTGAATATGTATGCTACCAAAAATCAGTAAAAATTTATTAACATCTTCATACGAGTTACCCGTTTGCCGTACTGAAGTCCTTCAAAAGTGCCAGTCATAGAAAGGGTTGGGAACCTATGAAAGTCTTCCACGCAAAAATGACGTGAGGTGTGTAGTAATCACCCGAAAACAAGGCTACCGTAACACGAAAAGAGGTTGTGAGAGCGCCATCTGGTGACCAGCGGCGTAAGCTCAACGATATTGAAATTCAGTTTCACTTTAAATTTTATCAACGGAAGTTCCAAGTAGCTAACTGATCTGATTTACTTCTTCTGGTGTACGGTGTTTATTTGTTACCTACTTAATTTAATGCACCTTCTACTCGAAATAGACGTTTGTGCTCGGTGACCTGCATCATCGTAACCAGTGTTGCAGTCGTCATTTGAGCTACCATTGTGACTGGCTGGGTTACCGGTGCAGCACCGGTAACCCAGAAATGCAATAACAACACATCCCTGACGCCAGTCGACGTGGGCGATAGTACCGTAGAATGTGGTAATTGAGATCATGTGGGGCAATTGAGATATAGTACGGGTAATAGAGATCAATGATTATTGTGGCCTTGTTAGAGTACTTACACAATCTATAGGCTTGTGGTAGGTATCTGCCAGGATTTGACATTTAAAAAATATGTTCTGGTTTGTGTAAGTACTCTAACAAGGCCACAATGATTATTGATCTCAATTACCCCCACTATATCTCAATTGTCCCACATGATCTCAATTACCCCATTCTACGGTACATTGACTTCCCTTCCGGTGAGCCCTTACAACGCAGCTGACGAATTACCTGAAGCATACTTCTCAAACAGCACAATTGGACACTTGGCTTGCTAAAGGATATAGCGTATATAAATAATACCTTGGAGGCAAAGGTGGCCTGGGGCCAGTCGAGGTGGGCCGCCGTCATCTGTGCCGTAGCGTTGGTGTCGTCGTCGATGGCCTGCTTGCCGAGGATCAGGAGCTCCGCCCCCTCCTTCTTGGCCAGTGCTGCCAGGATCTTGCTGACGTGCGCGGGACCCAGGGCTTCACTCTCCTGTCGACCCAACAGAATGTGAGCACCGACTGGTACATTCAGGAAGCAAACAGCGTAACGGGATTACTCACGAGAAACTAGCATCGAAAATTGACGTCATCAATGACGTCACATCGACGAACGGTACACTGATCAGCTTTTGAGTATGTCAATTAATTTCGCCAAAAAAATAGTCGTAGATTGCAAATTTTATCTCTCGGCACATGAATAAATGAAGAGAACATATGCCAATGGAACAATAAACAATTACCAAGAGAAAATTGTACGGGACGCTGGTGGAAACTTTTCCAGCACCAAAGGCAAGTTCGGGCCGGTCTGTCGACCTGATTTACCTTCTTCTTCTTCGAATTGAAGCCTTTTTTACACTTCATATCCCTTTCACAGTGCTCTTCACTTAATATATTCAAGAACATCACCGAATTTTTCTGCTGAATTTAGTTTCCCGTTCCTGACGGGCCAGCCATACACGGTAGCTACTTGAGTTGCGCCCGTACATAAAAAACGGTAAAATGGTTGCCGCTAGGTACCTACAGGAAGTTTGTGCAGTAACTGTTCTTACGGTTTCTCTCGCGTCCAAAATATAACACTGCTGATATTTTTTGGGGTTAGGATTGAAAACTAAACCTACGAAAACCTGAGGTTTAACCATCAAATACTTCGACTCGTCGATTTGACATCATTTGGCTACGTACAGTGACGGTTAAGTTTGATTTTAGTAACATTGAGTCCTCCTGTCGCACTCCTGGCTTCCTGGGTACATTTCTTAGTATTATTACAAAAATTATTTGGTAGGAATCCAAGTTCTTGCCGGTCTTTGAGCCTTTTGAAACGTTAAAAACGGTAATAACTTCGTTTCCAACCTAATATTATCTTATACAAGCAGATACGTGTTAATATAGGACTCTATGACCATTTGCCATTACAGTGTTATACTGAGTAGCCTAGCTACATAATTTAAGCCTAGGTTTCCACAATAAAGGCGATCGTCCAGAGGAAAAGAGAAGGGACATACAATATATCGATAGAAACGTGAAGGCCATGCGCAAAGATGTTCCCACACAGGACTCACGCGCTTTGGAACAGCCAGTTGGAGAAGAAGAAGAGGAAGAACAGAGAGAAGTAACATCAGTAGAAGAATGCAAATTGAAGGAAGCCAAGTGGGCACGAACGACAGACGTCCCTACGGCCTAGCTAAGGGGAGGGGGAGAGGGGGGATGCTGCTCCCGAAAACATAGGGTGTGCGAACCTACGACTAAAATCCAACGAGGAAGAGGGCGATTAGTTCAGTAAGAAAAATTATCATCATTATTTGTCATAGGTAGTCCCGTACAAGAACGATATGTGTATAGAGTACCTACAAGTGGCCTAAGACAAATGTATGAGTTCTGCCTTCAATCGTACTTTGTAATGCTGCGGAGAGAAAACGGAAAGCTCCGAAAAAAAAACTAAAATACCCTCAACCGATTCGCCCAGTTATAAAAAGGAAAGAAACTAAACGAAAATTCACCTTGCATTTCAAAATTACCGACATTAAACTTATGTGAAATTGATCAAAACAAAGTCAGATAAAGTGACCACTTGGGTGGCAGCATATATATATGATGCGATCTGTTTTGACCTATACGTAATTCGTTGCTGGGACGCTTGTTCGGCTCTGTGGGTCTGCAGGCGTTTAAGTAAGCAGTCAATGATAATATCGATGGATTCTTCTCAGTACAGTCGTCCAGGTGTTGCCTAAAAGCATCAGTTGTGTTTCAAAAGGCTACCAGTCTGCGGAGGCCCAGGCGTGTACTTTCAATAACTAATAAAAAAAAACAACTGTCCTTATCGGAATACACAATCTTCTCTGAGTCGTCTTTCTATATTCCAGCTAACTGCCTCATCAGCACTACAGTTTTCATTAACAGTATGTAAACTTTCTGCTCTTCTTCTGTTCCATCGCTTCAGGTGTAACCCTTTGCCTCCTGACGGCATCGTCAGATGCCACTCTCTATTTTTCCCTATACAAAAGCTATGCATCATGTAAATTACCCAAGACACTCACGGCATCTGTAGTAGCCGATGCAAGAAAATACTGTGTTTTGCAAGTAAAGCTAAATTTTTTCTCAAATATGTGTTTAACTAACCTATTTTTCTTAAATTTAAAAAAAAAAAAAATTGAAAAAAATGTTATCTGAATTTCAGGAGGCAAAGGGTTAAGTAAGGAGGTTGCACTAAACCTCCTTGCATGGGTTCAAACAGCACTCGCTGCATGGTTCTTTCTCTTTACCGCCCAATCCTGGTTAATATACAAGTCAAGTGAACGAGTTTCCACAACTAAGCGTCCAAACGTTTCGTTGAGCCCTCGTTAACACAGCTTCAATTCGATAAAAATATAAGAATGGTAGTACTCAGTGCGGTCTGCTCGTCAAGAGCTTTTAATCAAGTTTCCTACAGCCATCTCTTTAAACTTGTAAGTATTTGTCACTCAACTGATTTTGAAGTGTATGCTATTTAAATGGACACATCAACGCAATCAGACACCTCGAAATGTCCAACTCCAGCATCCAGGAAGTTTTCTATATCGGTATGCTTTAATTGCAAAAATCTAACTCCAGCATCCAGCGAGGTCTAAATATATATATATAGATATATAGGTAAATGAAGAAAAATGCAAGAAATATGTCCGGCGTGTGACACTGCTATAATTACCCACTAACGTACGCAAGGGGGAGGGGGGCACAGGGTATACATGCCCCCCCACCTGTAGGCAAGAATGGCACAATATGTGGTGATGCAAGAAATAGCAAAAAAAGTACCAAGATATCTAAATATAGCACTAATAATATAGCTACTACAGCTAGCTGTTCTTAATTGGTTACCCACCGTATACATTTAAAACGCAAATATTACTCATATTCTTTATTAGAGAGTGGTATTGAATAGGAACAGAGTTGTCTCGGCTACACGAATTTATAATCAGATTTGTAACTTTGATTTATTATTGCGTGTCGAGTCTTGCTCGGTTATCAGCCAAAGATCTTCAGAGTACAATCACTGAGCTTCTTATTACGGTCTCCAGCAAAAAACCTAGGAATGTCTGGGTGCCGTACACACACACTGCTATAAAGAAACAATCTTCCAATGCGCGGAACAAAGTCGCGGCTCGCCATACAACACCGTAAGCAGAGACTGTTATCTCGGTTCCATTCATGATAGCAAACCGACCGGCCGAGTGCGCCTTTCTTCGAAGCTCCCAATATCATAAAGCGCGAGAGACGACCAACCATTGGTATTTTACACTCACTGCCCAAGTCATTGTCTTAGGCAGGGCTTGTTAGTTCAAAACATCAGGAACGTTATGGGAATTAGGCTAGGCCTAAAGAAAATACTATCTTCGTTTGTTACTCGTTCACCCAACCGTTTGAACATCTTCGAAAAACACATCGAAGAGAGCACACCAGACCAGAACAAGAAAAAAAAGATTGAATTCATTATGTCAGACAAGATGGATGCAGGCGACGCCATACTGGTACCTTGTTTCCCGATTTCCGCCCATTCATTATAGGTACTCTTAAGAATATACAAGAAAGTCCTCATCACTAGCAACGTGCTAGAATTTAAGAGCGCCGTTAAGCCCTAGAAGCTTGCGTTATTATCAATGGTATAACTAAGACGATTTCAGGGCAGTTTGAAGCCACAGTGCAGGATGTAGCTTCAGTATATGACCTCATGTCTTTGTGTATCCGATCTCTACGAACATACAGAGATAAACTTGAAGCTGTGTTTAGTTTGTTGGAGAAATTGCGAACACTACTGAAATAAACGTCGAGAGACCTAAAATTACTGGGAAACAGCAGCATCGTTCAAACATAGAAACATCAGCCTATGACCACTACAAAGTAAACTTTCATCTTTTGTTGAATTCTTGATTGCTAGATTAAATAGCAGGTTTTCTCAAGACCATCCAGCGTCTAAACAGCAAAAAACTAGAGCACTTTGAAAGTGGATAGTACCTCCACCAAGCAAGGCAGCGGTTACAAAAAATAAAATTGGTTCTGGGACCATGATGGTATCAACACCAAAATCTAATCATTTGTGCCCTTAATCAGTGTTAACAGCTTAAGTTCTTTTTTCGAATATCCGTTCATGACTTTATGAGTTAGGCTATGCTGCTAACAAACAATCTGACGAACATTAGTCAAACTCACAAACGTATCAACCGATCATCACCAAAATTTAATCAATTACGGTAGATCTTTTAACATTAATAACAACCCCCAGAAATTTTATAAAGATCCATTCACAACTTTTTAGCTATTGTGCTAACATGCATCAAATTAAAAAGAATGACAAACTAATGAACGAACAAACTGATCATCACAAAAATTTGGTCATTTACTTCTCGTGAATACCTAACAACTTATGTATATTTTATAAAAATCCGTCCATAACTTTTTGAGTTATATCATTCTAAAAAATGAGAAAAACAAACAAACGGATCTTCACGAAAAGTTAATTATCTGTTCCTCCTAACATACCAAACAATCCCAGTAAATTTCATCAAAATCCGTACATAACTTTTTAAGTTATCTTTGTGACAGACAAACCCGATGAAATCATAACCTCTTTGGCAGATGTAATTATTCCGTCATGCATTGAGTCATAAAATATGGAGAATTTTGTAACTGCAGTAAAGCCATATTTTGAAGATATGCCTAATCCAACACACTCTTCGCAACGAACTTATATCTTGAGAAACTACATGGAAATACTACGACGAGTCTAAATCAGAACTAGTGCCAAGCTCATTAATTGAAGAATATCGACACTATAATCACCACCCAATTACTTCTGCAGATTTCTGCTACCTACTTTCCCGATTACAAGTATACTGCTGCGTGGAGCGTTCCTTCTCACAATTGAAGCTGCTGGAGACCGAAATTCCTCAGCTGTAGGAGAAGAAAGATTAGAAGGGCTAATGCTTTGGCTACGGATAGCCACAAAAAGATAGGTAAGCCTAAATGATGCAGACGTAATTGATGAATTCTCGAAAGCAAATCGCAGGCTTAGGCCTATGTTACCGTAAAATAATTAGCTTATCGCATGAACAAATATTTTTTTTAATAAGTTACATCCACAGATTATCAAGTTCATTTCTTCAAAGTTTGAATAGGAAAGTGACAAAAGAAGAAGAAATCATGTACGGTATATCTTTTTTTCAAACTCGCATTCATGTTCCGCATCACTGGCCTATCTATTATGAAGTTGTACACCTTGTTTGTTTTGTATGAAGGTGTATGTTGTACTATTGGAAAAGTAGGTATGTATTATTACTAGAAATTAGCTCAATTAGTGTTGATTTTAACGTTAGCAATTTCTGATAGTTATTTTTTTAGGTCACTTCACTATCTACATCATAACCCACTCTACTATCCGATCTTTCCAATACTTAGCATTGTATATATGTGTAACATTGTGTACAAAAAATTATTATAGGGCAGTGTTTCCTTTCATTTTTAGTTGAATCATAACGTGAAATTAATTGAATTTCGGATTCTTCCTTTGTTTTACCAACATTGTATGTATTAGCATTTAGGCATGCATACAACATACCAGCAACTCATTGTTTTCATCATACACCAATGAACATTTAACTTTTGTGTCTGGTAAATGGTAGCTCACATATGTATATACCATCAGCTCTGTTAGTGCCCCCCCCCCCTTCCTTTAGCAAAATCCTGTGCACGCCGCTGTAATAACCTACGCCAAAGTTACGTAGGTTGGCTACAACGTGATTTTTTCGAGTTCGTCTGACCGTCAATCTGGCGGTCAAATTGTCTTACACTGAAATAACTCCAAATGTTATAAACGGGTCTTTACAAAATTTACAGGGATTTTAGGAACAATATAAGAGTAGGTAACAGTTGATTAGCTTTAGGAGAAGATCTGTTCAACCGCTTGTTTGTAGGCCTATTGTTTCTTAGCGCAACTCAAAAAGTTACGGACGGATTTTTATGAAATCTACAGGAATCGTTAGTAATGTTAAAAAACATGTATTTTAAATTTTAGTGATAGACTGTTATTATGTTCGTGTGTTTGACTAGGTGATGTTTGTCAGAACGTTTGTGGGCAGCATAACTTGAAAAATTACGAACACTTTTGAAGAAAATTACCGAAGCTGTTATCACTGACAAACGGTAGAAATAATTCGATTTTGGTGCTGATACAAAGGAAATCATAGTATGAGAACGAATTTGGATTTTTCGTGGCCGTTGCTTGGCTTGGCGGAGGTATTATGGACTCTCACAGCCCTAGTAACGATTTTTTGCTTCACTTTTGTGGCTTCAGGATGATACAAGTACGGATGCGTTGCTGGCAGAAGACCTGCGTGATCCACGCACGGGGGAAAACAGAGTGCGAAGATCGGTTAGACAGTGTGTTACGGTAGACGGACAGCTTTAGGTTGTAGGGAGTTCGCCAGGGTGAAGTGACGAACGTTAACTTCGACGGGATCGGTTAGGTTAAAAGAGCTGCATCAGGTCAAACTAAAGTAAGTTTTAATAGCGTAGCTAACTATTACTATATTATAGACAATAAAAAAGGTGAAATTTTTTCACAGTTTTCACGGGTCTCACTAAAACTGAAAGCATAATTACAATAATAATAATAATATCTGTGTTCGCAACAAGTTCCGAGAACTGCAAGTTTTGGATATAAAATGCATCTTCGAATTAAATACGTATCAAGTTCAACATGCGCTCCAGCAACTGCGAATTCTAGATAGGCTACACAATGCATCATAGAATTGAAGGAGTTTCATGGAGGTTCTGGAAACGTTGACGCACTGCTGAATCGCAGTCCAAAACGAGCCCAGTAAACAAACCGCCGCATGCCAGACGGGTATAAAAGAAGCTGGCCCAGCGGACAATGATCATTCGTCACTGTGTGTTACCATTGACCGGTGCCTGCTCAGTGACTCTCCAGTTAGCTTTTGGATAAAACGTTTCTTTGTTTAAGAGTGGTGAGTGTCTTGTGAAATGGAGAGTAGTAAACACGTGCGAGTAGATCATAGTTTGAATTATTTGTATACACATCCAAAATTTACTTGACATGCCTTAGTAGAATTTCATTATCTTTGTGTACAGCACTGCGTCTCTATTACGTGGTTTATGCACTGTACTTTAGCATACATCTACCATGTCTATTTTTGTACTTTGCGCTGTATTAAGAATGTGACTGAATGCACTTCCATAAATGTCTACTATATGATTCTAGATAGGCCTACCTACTCTAGCGTGCGGTGTGCGCTATGGGAGTATAATATACCTCCATGGTGTGCACTCCAACATAGGTCCACCACGTGGTTCACAGACTAAAGTACAAGTCTATCAGGTTCATGGATTAGCTCCAGTGAAAGTCAGGGAATTCGGATACGCAGTGTTTTGCTTTTACAAGTGGCGAGTTGGTAGCGAAGTGCACTGAACACGTACATGTTTCAGTTACGAGATCATACTGGGGATCAGTGGTGCGGTTGTTAAACAAGGTGTTAATAAGAATACTTGGGATCATTGATGCAAACTTGGCAGTGAACATGTGAATTTACAGTCACGCGTAGAATAAGATTATACTTAGGATCATTGATGTCAACTTAAGGAACATAGAAGATAGAGTAGACTATCTTTTGATTTACTTGAGAATATATCTACCAGGGGGTAACTTACGTAGTTAAGATCATGCTAGTTAGTAAGAATTTTTGATAATGTGAAGCGTTCGTAGTCGAGCCATATTGAGATTTTCAACGAAATATCAAAGGTGAAATGGGGCATTCTAAGACATTTTTCATGAGTGAAGTTTTTGCCACAAATGCTTAGTTTCTGAAATATCTGACTCTGAGATTTACAGTGTTTTTCTATGAGACAATAACAACACTCGCACAGTGCACTGGAACACCTCTTTTTAGAGGCTTTTCAGGCTGGGTTAGGTTAAGCTAGGCTCCTATCGGCCTATATGACACCGATTATTTTAGCCATAGAAAAACGATGGGAACTTCAAAGTCATAGATCTAGAAAAAACTAACAATTTGTAGCAAAGCACGTCACTCAAAATATATGTCTTAGGATGTTCCATTTCAATTGAACATGAGGTTAAAACTGCCAATTTATACATTTTTCACAGAAAAAGGCACTTCAAGGTCAAATATCTTGAAAACCTAATCATTTGCGGCAAAACGTCACTTGAAAGAAGTCATAAAATGTCCCATGTTACCTAAATATATTGTTGAAAATATCACTATCGCTTGACTACAAATGCTTCACATTGACCAAAAATTCATGTAGCTAATGCCTACCACGCATTATGGATAAACCCAGATTTTCAGACAAGCCACAGAGCTGTGGGTTTTAGGGATTAGGTTAAAGCAGGCTATTGGGGTTTTATGGAGAAAAAGTATACCATCATAAACCTGATTATTTTTTTATTGGTTTGACATTAACTCAGCTGCTTCAATCCTGTATAACCCTGCTGAATGAATCATTTCTGTAAAATTGGAGAAGTTCATAGAGGGGCTCATTCCTCCAAGGCCCCAATGCTAATTTACTTGCAATGAATTGCATTCGGAAAGTTAGGAGCGGGCATTTTTATAGCAAGGACTTGGTGACGTTCCAATAAATGTTACTCTACAGCTCATACTCTATACAAGAGCACACAGCTAGAGTCAAACCAGCATAAGCAGTCCTTCAGGAGGGGGGGGGTGTGTGAATTGAAAAAATGCAGCGGTGCCAAGTCTATTGACTAACGCACTTTTGAGTATTCGAATATAATATAATTTTGTCGATTGAGACAAGTTATACCACGCGCTTAAGTGAGATTTGGCAAGGTTGGTTTGCGTTCTTAGCCACGCCCATCTGACTCCTTACACTGGTTTGACTATAGTCATAACACTTTGTTAACTGTGAAGAACAGATCAAATACAAACAAATGCATAGAATATAGCTACAAAACTATGTAGAAGGATAATAAAAACTGGAAAATAGAAGCCGCTGCTAGGCTGTAAACAAAGTGTTATAAATGGTGG
>LQNS02278184.1:6940987-6957613 GCA_001587735.2 Parhyale hawaiensis | reverse complement strand
TAGTTGAAACGGCCAGCTATCAGCGCTGTTTAAAAATGGCTAAGGTCCAATTTCCGCTTCTGTTTTTTTCTTTTCCTCTGATGCCAATTGGTATTTCTAGAATATCATTAATGTAGGTACCTAATTAGCATCTAGTAGTTATGATCAAATATTCTGACCAACTAGGTACTTTATACCAAAATACACGTCATAGAGCCTACCTATGTAGTCTATATCAAGCTATAGATACAGAGTATTTTTGGCATTTAAGATACCTATTTTGCATCATCTTGGTTATTACCATTTGGACATTTGAAATATTCCTATATTTATAATAAATAATTATAACTTAAAAATGTTGTTCATTCAGCTTAAGTGTATACTCATTGCCAAAAATTATCCCAGCATTAGGCTCAGCAAAATAATTTTTGTATTTATATAAAATTCTGCATTATTTGCACTATTTAAAAGATGGTATCTCGTCTTATAAAATGTAGATACTGTTTTTAGAATTAGGCAAAATTCTACTAGGACCAGAGAGGTTTTCACTGTCATTGGTAAACACCCAGTTTAACCCTTTTGCTGTGAGCGTGCATGTGTCTTCCACATGTATTGTTACCGGTGGTCGTGGGGCCAGGAGATCACTCCCACACAGCAAAAGGGTTAAGCCAAATATATAAGATTATATAGACATTTGCAAAATCCTCCATTTTTATACAACACAAGACCAAAAATTAAGACAAATTTTAAAAATAAGTCAAAATTTTGTAAAGTGATTCTCAGAAGTCAGTCAGTATATTCAGGCATGGACTTGTAGAGCCAACGGGTTCTGTACGCAACTCCTCAAATCCACCAACTTCAAACCTAATTCTTACCAGACTTTTGGAATTTGAATCTAGCCATTTTGGGGAAAGAGAGATAGTGGGGGAGGTCCGGAGCAGGAGTTAGAAGCTGGCCAGAACAAGGAGTTGGAGCAACGAGACAATATTATACAAGAAAGGAAACTACACGGGAGTTTTTGAGATAATCGCTCAACCTATTTTGAAAATATCAATGCAAGGGGTGATAGTGTCACTCGATAAATTAATTCAATGGTCTACAAGTCATACATTACAGTACTAAATTCTGCTGGAAGATTAAATATAAATACAGCTGTGAGTGGCACACAATGATAATCACACTTTTCAATCTTTTAATATAGAATCACCATAATCTATTTTACCACTGAACTTTTGGCATTGCATGCACCTCCAAAGTGCTGACAAAGGTAGGCATCTTCCCCAAGACCTAGCGTTTTTCCTAACATTTTGGCTTGATTACAACAATCTTTTTTTTTGTGTCCTCTGATGGTAGAAATTGGCTAATAAGCGTGTCAAGCACACTAAGTAAGTTACTGAAGAAATTAACCAAACAATCTGCTCATTACATTTTATGTGTTGCTTTGCCATCTTGGTCTTTTTCACAGACTTGATCTTCGTTTTTCCATAAAATCCTATTATGAGCCCTGGTTTGTTTACAAAAAAGAAGAGTTTAGCACCAACAACATGAGGGCGCGACAGTGAAGACAAAATCACTTAACATCTAACTACCTAACAACACAATCCGGCTATTTATTTATTTATTCATTCAACTTAGTTCACAATTCGGAGGGCTAAAGCTGCAGCAATCGTTGTCCACATTGCACAAAGTGGAGTTTTGTAGCTCTGTTCATAGCTATGCAGCAGAGAACATACATTTCAATGATCATCCTAAATACTCATTGTTTAAATTCTTGATGCTAATTATCAACTATTTTACTTAACTAATCAGCTTCAGGAGTCTTTAAATATGACTGATTTTTTGAACAGCACGTTTTTTTTCAAGTTTATAACCCAAGCAACAGAGGATGAATTTCAATAATTCTTGGTTAAATCTTCACTGACCATAACTATGATAATTAGAGTTATCTTTGGTACTCATACTTTATTCCTTACTAGTGTCCCGAGCCGTCATTGTAAATGACGGCATATTGGGTTATTAAATGACTGGTGCACGTGTGCGATAAATGACGGCAGTAAGTTAGCCCTTCAGGAAAACCCCCGCNTGGTTTGTTTACAAAAAACTAAAATCCTATTATGAGCCCTGGTTTGTTTACAAAAAACTAAAATCCTATTATGAGCCCTGGTTTGTTTACAAAAAACTAAAATCCTATTATGAGCCCTGGTTTGTTTACAAAAAACTTAAATCCTATTATGAGCCCTGGTTTGTTTACAAAAAACTAAAATCCTACTTTGAGTCCTGGTTTGTTTACAAAAAAAATTAAAATATTATGAGCCCTGGTTTGTTTACTAAATAGAAGAGCTTAGCACCAACGACATCAGAGCGCGACAGTCAAAACAAAATCACTAGCATCTGAACACCTCACTACCTAACAACTCAATCCGGCTATTCATTTATTCAATTTAGTTTACAATTCGTAGGGTTAAAGCTGCAGCAATCGTGGACCACGCTGCACAGAATGGAGTTTTGTAGCTCTGTTTAGAGCAATAAAGCAGAGAACATACATTTCAATGATCATATTAAATACTGTATTCATTCCTAAATATTCATCCTAAATTTAAATTCTTGATGCTAATTATCAACTATGTTACTTGACTAATCAGCTTCAGGAGTCTTTAAAAAGGACTAATTTTGATTGAACAGCAAGTTTTGTGAAGTTTATAGCCCAAGCAACAGAAGAGGAATTTCAATAGCTCTTCTTTAAATCTTCACTGACCACAACTATGATACTTAGAGTTACCTTCGGTGCTCATACTTCATGCCTTATGGTTCAAATAAAGTAGCTAATTATGATATTCTCTTTGTGAGATGGACACTTGAAATTCTAAATAGTCCAACTACACCTGATGTAAGAGGTTAATATTTCTGGTTTTCCAAAATATTTCAGTGATTTTGCTTTCTCATTTATGGGAGCATAAATGAATCAAGATTATAATTGTTTTGGTCACTTATGAATAAACTGGACTCAGAAAAGTTTATACAGCCTATGTGGTTGATTTCTAATCTTACAAAAAGAAGTTTAAGCAAATAATTAATTTTTAATCTTCTAAAAACATACATGTGTGCTGCATAGAGCTACATAAGCTGTTAAAATAGAAGTAAATACAAGTAATTTACCTATCATCAGTTACTAGGTTAGGAAAAGCAAGGACGGGTTCTGCTAACATCCTAAATGAAAACCTATGCTGGCTAATTATGACTCTACGGGAACTTGAGCTTTTAGAGACTAGCTCTGGGTTGGTTCGCAAGCTCCTCAGTTGAGTGGTTGATGACAGCACCGAAAAATATTTGGAGAGCATGCCTATCTGTTAGTAAACCAGGTTTTCTGATCCATATAGATTGTGGGAGTCTACAGAAACAAGGAATTTTCATTATTAAATTAGCTTTATAGGATTGAGAAACTTATCCTATTAATTAATATTCATGGCTATCTACTCGTTTGCATTGAAAAGTGTAGCTATAATATACCGTATGTATATTTATTTTTATGCCTCCCCATCCTAAACACTGCTAGAATTACTTAAGCTATCCTCACATTCTCTTGCAAGCAACAAAGTGAGTGATCTCTATTTAAAGAATGCCAAAACTACTGACTCAGTACCTACTTGTATAAGGTAGTCTAAGTAATAACTTTCAACTATCCAGCATCATTGATCAATGCTTAAAGTAAAAATCAAATAACCAGTACCCTAAAAACTATCCATATACATACATGTAGGCTACATGACAATACTATTTTTTAGAAGTGGACTCTCAATTATTGAGTCCAAAAGCTTTTTCACACATTCCTAGTGTGAATAAAGTTCACTTTGAAGATCTAAACTATAATTAAAAAAAACACAAGATTGTTCTAGTCATTACAGAACTATAGGTGTGTAGCCAGTGTAGTAACTTTTTCATTTGTCCGCAGGATACCGACTCTTCAGGCCGCTTCACCAGATCTTCTAATTCTCAGCGTAGACATTCGCAATATCATCAGAAAATGGAAGGAATAGTAGAAGAGTACCAACGTATAAGGGCCGAAAGGCAGGAGCAGGATCAGGAGCTTGCAGTAGAAATGAGAGCACTCCCTCACAGAGGGTATCCGCTGCGGAATATCATTCTCTACAACATGCCCAGCACTGCAGACGAAAGTACTGTGCGCAAACTGCTTGGAAGTGTTCACATCAACAGTATCAGTTTTGTGTACAACAGGTACATGGCAGAATTTGAGAACGAAGCAATAGTGTCTATTGCAGACGAAGATGAATACCCAGCTAGGCAAGTTTTGCTAGCCAACAACTGTATAGAACAAACAGAAGGTTTCACCTACTATGAAGCAATAATGGAAGCCCCTTATTACCACAGCGCAATGAAAAAAATTTACTTTTGCTTTCTCAAAAAGTTGCCCACAAACATGCATGTAGATTTTATAAGCAGGAATGGAATTTCTGGGTACCAGGTACCATTTAACGAAGGGTTACCTTGGCCAGAGAGCGGGCTTAACTGGAACCGCTGCATTCGGTACAAAGAGATGGTTCAAAGACAACCCACGTTAGTGCCAATACCAGCGACGTACGAAAATTTCAACTATAAGCCATATGACCAAGGAAAGCCATCGATCACCACGCTCCACCACGTCGCCCTGAGGGAAGTGCTTCACAAATTATCAGCCAAGGATTTGTTTACAGCAAAAAGAGTAAACAAATTTTGGAATTTACTTATTATGGAAAAGTTTAGCAACCGCAGAAGTCTCAGTTTTAGCTCAAAAACTCCACGCACGTGGGTGGAGCTCAATGACCAAGAAAATAAGGATCCAAGCTGGGTCCCAAAAAGTGCCCTGATGATGAGTTTGATGGTCCACAACTGGAACACATTGCAATATTTGGATTTGACTCCTTTACACATCCCTGTGAATAGGACAATAGCTGTTATAGGTCACTATGCCCGCTGCTTGAAGACCTTAACTTTATTTCTATCGTTCAAAGAGATGGACTGCTCGCCGAAGAGGGAACCAAGAGTTGATGAGGAGCTTCAAGAACTTCAACCGCAACCTACCTTCAATATCTTTGAAAGGAATGGAGCGCTATGCAACGAGACAGGGCAAAGAATAGTGCCAGGATGCTTTAGGTCTAAAATATTTTACTACCTTCTGGAGACTCACGATGCAACTGTTACGAACGTTTTACTCACCAGTAAAAATGGTTGCCCTCTACGACCCTTGCGGCACTTTTTCTACCTGACTGAAGGCTGTCTCAAGTTTAAACGGATGGTGCAGGGCGGCATGGGAATAAAGTTCATTATAGAGAGGGGTCACGTGGAGCGAGATATGCAGTCCTGGGGTGAGGTGAGATCTAATAAAAGAAACTGTACAGAAGACAGTGAAATGCGTGCAGCTAGCAAATGGGTCAAAGTGAAGTGAATGCAGAGCAACCATGCTAGAATACATACTTGGAAATCTGCATAATTAGTTCAAGGGAGATCTAATATAAGGAAGTGTACCAAAGACAGTGAAAAGTGCACAGCTGACAGGTGTTCGAAACCAAGTCGAGTATGATGTAGGTACGGAATGTGTAACCAATCAATTTCCCGTGCTTCAGTGGATCACTGTTTATAGCTAGCTGACTCAGTTTATAGTTGGAAAAACTCAAAGTTTCTTTTAAATATATAGGTAGGGTCTTTGATACATACCTATATGTCTGTTTTATGGTAATTATGCATAAATAGGGATACATATGTACCTGCCGATATATATGTGGGCAAGTTTATTTGTTGAAATGAACATATGTTACAAGTATAGCCCATCATCAAAAAATGATGGATGGCTAAGTGTACTGACAGCTCTTCCCCACACAAACCTCTGATAGAAACTTTTTTTCTTATGCTGTTCAACCCACAGAAGGGATATATATGTATCTGGTAGGATCTGCTGACATCACTCACTGAAATTTGGGATAATGTTCGATTTGCTGCACTACTGCAATTGCGAGTGAAGTGCAAGCAACGCTAAAAATACTGTAGCTACAGTAGAATATGTGTGCCTATGAAGCTGGTCCCAGTAGACTGCACATTGTTTTTCCATCATAGGGCTTGATAGCTCTACATATAGCTACATCCCTTAATAACATACAACGCCTTGCAGGTGGTTCTGTACACAGGCCCCTCTTTCCCATCCTCCACGTTTTTGTTTAGGGGCAGTTACATTATTTAGATTCAAAATATTTACTTTGAGCTAGCTACTTCATATTTTAACTGTTGGAACTTGGAAGACTGAGTACATTATCAAACAACAAAGGTTTACGATACCGGACCACCCTATAAACTTGCAGGACCAATGTGATGTACCCGTAATGATGTGCAATGATGTTATCATATCTACACTACACGACTTAGATATATCTTAGGTTAAGCGAGACGCCCACCCTCACTTTCAGTTGTTTGTGCAAATGCAAAAGTGCCTTTGACCTTATGTACAATTTCTTCTGTAGCAGCTTCTTCAATTTATTCTATTATGCACACTAAACTAAGGCATTTGTATACAGCCACGTAATGTAAGCAGTGACATGTGACGTCAGAGCTAGGTAGTCTCATGCTAAGAGAGTAGAGTAGACTCTGCTGATTGGCTGAGACGACCTCTGACGTCACAGGTTACAATCTTGAAGTTACCGATGTGTTTGTTTCATCACCTGCCGTGGAGGCCAGGGCAAGTAGTTCAATTAATCTGTAATATAGTAAGAGCTGTCCATCAGTCCAAAGGCTTCTAAATATCATATCCAATTTAGAAGCCTAGCAATGGCTTATTGTAAACTGTGGGCATGGGCTCGAAACTTTGTGGATTTTGTGAACTGTAACTATGGATTTTGTCACCTTGATGGAATTTGTCAACTTCTTGGATTCTGTTGACTTTGTGGACTGTGTCAACTTTGTAGATTGTGTCAACGTTGTGGATTACATAAACTTTATGGATTACATCAACTTTGTGGATTTTGTCAACTTTTGTGAACTTTGAAGAATAGTCAAATTTTTGCATGGGATGGTAGGATGTATTGATTTATATTGATAACTAAATAGAGAAGAGGGTTGCTTGCTGGTGGCTAAGTAATCGTAATAAAATACACGGCTGAATATCTCGTGCTTGTACAGCGGAGTGTGTCACAAGTGTCCTCACACATGCGACGATGTTGACTGTAGCTGGAGCTTTTCCTATTGTTGAATTTTTGCACTTGTTTAGTTAAGGCTAGAACGTTTTAGCTTGAGCCTAACCGCTATCTGTTTGTCTAGCAATAAATCTGTAATAGTTTCGTTTCTTCCAAAATATCGCCTGTTACAGAGATTTTCTACAGTCACAAATCATGAAGCCGTTACAATAGTGCATAATAACCTGGCAGCCTGGATATCCATGTTGTTGCATCAAAACTTTTACATTTTATGTTATATAATTTATTTTTTTCTAAAGGTCAAGGTTTTTCCCCTGAAACTGTCAAGTCCAAGATCAAATATGTAGCATCAAAATGAATGAAGTCTCTATAATAAAAGATATATGTAAATAGATATTTGTAATTCTGTATTGCAATATGATGGAATTGTTTCTCTTGTGAAAAGCCTCCCATTTATAATGCTTGTTCAATGTACTATCTCATAGCACAGGGGTGGGCAAACTATGGCCGGTCGACCACACCCAGCCTGTTCATCTTTTTAATCCTGCTAACAATTCGGGGTATATATATATACCTATGATATATTACCTACTTCAAGTGCTTACAATAAGATGTCTTCTAAAACTCACATGTCCAGCAAGAATTTTTACCATACTGCCCACTTCCCACTGTTCCTATTAAAATTTCATGCAAGCATTAACACGGAATTTTTTCTGTTCAAGTTTAGTCTATGCATCAGCAGCTATTTGGGCCCATCTGTCGATTTTTGAAAAGTATTTGTAGCTAGCTTCTGAGTGAAAAAATTCGGTCTACCCCTGTCATAGCATATTTTGTGTACTTTAGACCCGCAGTAGCAGCAGACAAGAGCGTCGGACTTTGACTTTCAAGGTCGCAGGCTTGAACCTCACTCCCAGCTAGGTAACATCTTTGCATGCTTGATGTGATTGGTCAGCATCCGGTTTGCACACTGCTGCACAGCAATGAAGAGGGTTGGGGGGTCGCAGATATTGTTGTATCAAGTCTTCCGCCACTGGCGCCATAGCTCTAGACATGTGTTCTCGACTGCAGCCGTATACTCCTCTGGGGCCTGTTGGTTTATTTCTGCAGCACAAACCAGTTTCTCAGTTGTGGGTACAGTCAAGTTGACTTTACCTAGCCTGAATTTACCTCACTTAGCTACAGAAATACAATATTAATGCGTAATTTTTTTTTTCTCTTAAAAGTTCCTTTCCAGTTCATGACCCCTTCATGGATCATGGTTCATCATCTGTTTGTGGGTCATGACCCACAATTTGGGAACCACTCGCCTAATCATTGTGGAAAACTGGGGATACTCGACCTTTTAAGTAACCAAAAGTAATTCAGAGAAAAATAAGACATCACTGACACACTCACGGAAGCAAAAAGTGCCTGTTTCAGACTGATGCTCTCAAGAGGTCAGAGATTTCATGATTGACTTGTAACATAATTTGCAACCATTGCATTTGTCTGATCATAAATAGAAAATCGCAATTCTTGATATATACCTATGCAATAAAAATAGTTAAGCTTTGTGTATCAGCAGGGAACAGCAAAAATTTCAAAGAACCTAATGGTTGGTTTTTATGTATGCCCACACAACTGTATTGTATAGTCAGTTTTTATGCATGCCCTAAGGCCTCTATTATTCTAGTTGAATTTTAGTATGCTTTTGGGTCAGTATTATGTACGGTAGGTGGTTTTTATGTATGCCCATATGCCTGTATTATATAGTTGGTTTTTAGTACGCTTAGGGTTGTATAATATACTTACTTTTCATGTACCGGTCTGCCTCAGGCCTGTATCATTGTAAGAGTGAAACTGGGTTTCAATTTACCAGCTCAACTATGATGAGTAGGATATAGCTTAAAATGGATGTTTGTCCAGAACCCGTGCCACAGGTACCATATTTCAAAAGTCATATGATGCTAGAAGGGATAAGACATACCCCGTAGCTTCGCAGCGTATGGAAAAATACAACTTTATTTTAAGGTGTTAAGACGCAGGATTATAATTGGAGGGTTTTCAATGGATGAAACTGTATTTTTGGACATGGTAAATCTGGAATACTATTCTTCCATTCTACTGCAGCAAGTGTGAGACAAAGGTCAACCTACTTAGAGTAGTGAAGAGAAAAATTGCATAACATTTCTTAGGCAGTTCACCAAATGTTGAATATGTAGCTGTTAATACATAAGATTGTTTAGTTTGTTTTTCACTTCCCTTAACCCTTAAGCAAGAAAAAGCCTACATGGTCGCTTTCAAATGAAAGAGTTTGCATGGATAGGCTTGAAAGATGCCTCGGAAAGAGACAAAGTTTTGGGACGTTTTGGCACCTCATACACAGCAGATTTCTTTAAAAAATAGACTGTACTAGAATTACCAATATCACTGCATTGAAAAGATTTACCTCCATTCTAACAGCAAAATTGATCGAAGGGGAGGGAATATTCAGTGGCTATATACCTATGTCTAGACAAAGTGAAATTCATGCATGAGGGTGTTCCCTCACTAGAACAGCATGCCCTTTCAACTGCAGCACACTGATGATAAAAGATAAAGTCAACTTAGACCACACCCTCACCCGGGAAACTCACATGCACTGGTTTGTGCTGCGGGCATAGGCCTACTGGCCCCAGATGAGTAAGTGTAGTTGCAGTTGCCCTCGGGTCACCAAGAACTATGGCGCCAATTTGACGGAAGGAACAAATGACCCGAGACCCCCACCCCCCTCATCTTTCTGAGGAAGGCAGTTCTGCCACAGCACTGTGCATGCACACACAACTGCCTAGTCACTAGTAGTCAGCACACCAAGATCTGCAAAGAGCTTGAGTGTCTGGCGGAGTATCGAACCAGCGAGCGATACAAGGTGTTAAGAGCTGAGAATGGAAGCATGCAGCTACCGTGGCGGCAAAAGTCATTTAAATCACAAAAGGATCTGCGTCGTTCATGAAAAACTATTCAAACTATGCTAGCTGCAAGAACCATCTAGGACAAACATATTTAGTCTATGAAGAGAAAAGTCCCTTCTTATGTTTCGGCAAGCTGCAACCCCAGGAGGATTGTGTAGGTGACATGAGCCAAGCCTGCAGCACGTTTTTCGTTGCTTCCTACGATTCTCATGCTTCTACTGATGATGTTTTGCTCTGTTCTTTCTCTTTTTTCCCGACCTGCTCTTCCAATGCTCGTTGATCCTGTGAGAGAACACCCTTATGCACGGCTTCTACGAGTAGGGTACTGTACGCCCAGTTTCTTCCTCGGTGAGATTGCGTTATTTATGGAAATGGAGACTCGAGGTACTCAACCAAGATACTAGGGTACTTCGATACGTTTTATTGAAGTAAAAAAAGTTTTAGTACCGACAGGGCATTCTTGTTGAAAGGGTTCATTCTTACTCGTCCTGTTCCAGAGACTACAAAGATACAGGATTGTAGGGTTGGGGTCGGTCGGGACGAGTCAGGCATTTAGGGAGACATGGAGTCGGAACCCATGAGTCTATCGGTGAAAATGACGCGGGCATTAGCTACATAAGTTTGCTAGACGGTGTCTGCATAATAATAATAATAATAAGTTTATTAATACACTGGAAGAAAACAATAGCATAAAGGTAATCGTGCATCCCAACGATTTCGACAGACAGGCATCGGCGTAGCCTATGGCAAATTATCGTCCAACTGTACAACAGCCGATGCACGCACGGGGCAGTCAACTCTGATCACATTATTACAATTCTCAGTAGTTTAAGGTTCCTTTAAAATTTTTAATAATAAAGGCGACATCACAGAGGATGATAGAAGGGACATACAGTATGACATGGGACCGACCCCTGCGAGAGAGTGTCCCCACCCAGCATCAAAGAGTACGGGCACAGCAAGTCACACAAGAAGAGGTAGAACTCAAACTAAAAAGAAGAAGCAAAGAGGGCACTAAAAAAGAAGTCCCGAAGGCTAAAGGCTAAAATAACTTACACCGTCGCCCCAGCAGCGCTGCTTGCCATAACATAGGATGGGCGAACCTAGCTAACCTAACCCTAAGGTCTATCCTATGTTGTCTCAAGAGCGCTAGACCAACGCCTCCTTGAGTACAGGCCTGGGTCTGGGCCTCGAAAATGGTTCGATCAGGTACAGTCCCAGCACCAAGTATTAGATGCAGCCTGGTATTTTTGGTGCTTGCTCTGCATATTTCGGAAATACCTGAATAAAAAACTTCATTTCAACAACTTAAACGTAAGCCCAAAATATGAAGAGTTGGTGCAAAAAATATCAGGCTGCTTCTATTAAACTGGTCCAGGGACTGTACCAATCGCATTAACTTGGTGACGTAAGGGGCCAGGCCTGTAGGTGCTAGTACCTGGGAGGCCTCGGCTAGACGCATACCCCCACAGCTTCGGAACACACCCAACGATATGGATATTTTTTCACTGTGAAACCGAGTGCGTCGACTGTAAATAATCTGTTTGCCAAATGTCCCATGGGGAGAAGCCGGGAACACGATTTTCACAAGTTTCATTCATTTCTTTGTGCCTGTAAAACGTACCTACATCGTCGTCCATGCAGAAGAGATTGCTGGCTTTCCACAAACAAACAATAAACTCAAGAGCAGCGGCGAGGTCGCACACCATTTCGATATTCCCCCCAAGAGGCATTGAGCTCGCTTAGTGCTTATAGTTTGATTTGTTCATTCTTCGCACTTAGCCTACTCGACTTCATTCTATATTCGTGCACCTACTGACTATACTGAAATTCGTTCTTCCTGTTCTTTTCTGACTTACTATTTGATTCGACCAGTGGATCCTTCTCACGCCTGACTAGGAAAGAAAGAATATTTTGCGCAGGATATTGCGCGCATTGGGACTTTCCTCTGCTTTCGGCCACCGTATGTACCCGCCCTTACTGACCCAAAATGTAAGGAAACTTCAGAAACTTAACCAGAGACGTTTGCTGGTAAGCTGATGCGACAGGTAGCTAATAAAACAAATCTTTCGGTAGACACAGTCGTGTTAACGGCTAACATATAAGCCAATCTTTCGGTAGACACAGTCGTGTTAACGGCTAACATATAAGCCAATCTTTCGGTAGACACAGTCGTGTTAACGGCTAACATATAAGCCAATCTTTCGGTAGACACAGTCGTGTTAACAGCTAACATATAAGCCAATCTTTCGGTAGACACAGTCGTGTTAACGGCTAACATATAAGCAAATCTTTTGGTAGACACACAGTCGTGTTGACGGCTAACATATATATATAAGCAAGTCATTCGGCGAAGTCATCTTGGCATTGACACACAATTAGCTAACGAGAGAGCACTCTGAGATTGCATACCTCCGCCGAGCAAGGCGACGGAAACGAATAATGTAAATTGGTTTTGAAACCATGATTTTCATTGTATCAACATCAAAGTTTATTCGTTTGTGCCTCTTGATAGAACGTATTAACAGTTTTCGTAATTTTCTTGAAGATCCGTTCATAACTTTTCGAGTTATGCTGCTAACAAAGATTATGACAATCATAAGCCAAACCCACAAACGGCCCGACCAATCCTCACCAAAATTTAATCATTCATGTCTCTTAATAACATCACTAATAATTCCTCTAAATTTTATAAAGATACATTCATAAATTCTTTAGTGATTGCGCGAACAAACATAAAATCAAACACAGTGACAAACTAATGAACAGATCACCACAAAAATTCGGCCATTCACTTAATAATATAGCTCGTTACCTACCTAACAACTCATGGAAATTTCATAAAAATCCGTCCGTAACTTTTTGAGTTATGGAGCTAAGAAAAAAGCTAAGAAAAAAGAGGCCGACAAACAACCAGATAAACGAATTTTCATCAAAAGGTAATCGTCTGTAACCTTTCATAATGAAACCCAACTAGCCTCCACAGATAGAAGTCTCTAAGCACAGCATATCAGCGAGTTTTCATTGTTCTTGCGTTCAAGCATTATCGTCTCTTTGGATTTGATTCTTCCCTCCCTTTTTTCTTCTATTTCCTCAGTCACCTATGCCATGCTGACATAATGGCAATAGCTCATCGAGGGCCGGGGCGTAAGTTCCGGTGTCTCTCTGGCAATGGGCCTATTGGTTCGTCTACTGCCCCCTACCTAATCTATTCTTGACATGCCTTACAATCCCTGTAAATTACGTAAAGGTCCGTTCAGATGTAACTTTTCAACACGACAAAAATATTACCTCATTGGCGAAGGTAATAAGGACGCACTAGAACCGAAACATGCCACAGATGACTATCGGGGTGCAGGCGGCACTTAATATATACTCCAGTAGCCATGCAGCCAAAAATGACAGGTAGGAATTCTTCATAGGCCTAACACTTCTTCAATGATTATATTCTCATTAATAACATACATAAGAACGATTCGCTCTAACAACCAAGTCAAATGACCATAAAGGGGGGGGGGGTGTTCGGTTTCCTTTAGCTGAGGCAGCAGCACAGTGACATGAAAAAAAAAAAACACAAGGAGCCCATATTGGCAAGCCACGGGTCTCGCCATAGTATGGGAAACATGACGCGCACCAATCCCAATTGTAAGATTAGCCTACCCAAACTTGTCGACAAGCTATAAGAAACAAAGCTTAGAAAGGACATGTAAAAATCGAGGAAATCGCAAGACAGACGACACGTCTAAAGAGCGAGACCACTGTAATTATGCTTTTTGCCACATCTTTAGGGCTTGAGAAAGATATAAAAACGAATTCATTGGTGGTAAAATATTTGCGACATGAACGCACAGGTGAAACCAGAGCACTAAGATCGGTTACGCAAAGTGTTTTAGGGTAGTCGAACCTCTTACGTTTGACGTGCGGTATGTCGTCAGAGTAAGTGATGTGGCAATTTTACGGGGTGGGTTGCTTTTAATAATAACTTTTATTAAGAACACAATGGGTTCACAAAATTACATTGACAACCGTGCAAGTACAAACAAAGTAGCCAAAGTTCAACCCAGTGATTAGACCCAGTTACAAGTATTGGGGCTACGCAAAAAGAGAACAAATGGATAGCTACTTTCAGCTTACACCTGCAGACACGCATGACATTGAGCAGCTCGTTCTCACACAGGAGCACAGGTAATAGACAAGAGATTAAGAACTGTTCGCTGCATTCGTACAGAGAATTTACCATATTACCCCTTTACAGAGTGATGAATACACATCGTTTCGAGATTACTAACCAGGCCAAGGGGCTCGTAACAATGGTTATAATACAAACTGCAGCCAGAGCTCAGTCCCAATATACCAACGGGCTCACATACAGTCCTGCCGTACCTCGAACAATCAAAACCTCAAGCAGCAAAGGAAAACGTACAGTAGGAAGACAGAGATAAATCAGCTCACGTCTGCGTGCAGCAAAATGGAAGCTTAGTGGAGTAGCAGGTAATAGGCACATCAGCTACAGGTCATTCCGATGATGATTGCCTACATAGTTACAAAGACAAGCAGCTCCTATAGGCCTATCGGCCATGTTGCCAGCTTCAAATAGGTACGTAGGCCTTTGCACTAAAACAATGTGAACCGCTCATCCTTGCAGCAAGTTTTGTGTGTGTGAATGAGATACGACAATGATGCAAAGACGGTACACTCAGAGATGAGCCAGGAAAGAAAATGTGCCATATCTATAAGGATATCAAATCAAGAGGATGTTAACTAGTAGGTGTATAAAATGCTCCGGCATCCCATACAAGCCGAGGAAAGGAATATCTAACTAAAAATACTGGTTAGAAACACTAGTTCTGGGAAGTAAATAGTGATTAGCAGAAGCCAAAAGGGCACGCTGACGCTGCCACACCGGGCGCAGCAACGGTCCAGGAACAGAAATGACCAAATCGTAGTCAAAGAGTGGTGGCCACCGAGACTCCATATCTGGATGAGTCATTACCATACCTATCGTACGGCCCCAGGGAAGCTCAAATAAGCGCTGAATCCTGTGCTTCCCAGTCTCAGAGCGTGGCCAAATTGCTCCAGATCTGGACGAGATGTCTGCCATACTCTACAACCAGGAGCGAAATCACGGCAACGATGGAGAAGCGGCGACACCCCAGCCGTCAACACTCGACAAACGAGGCTTAGGGCATAAAGTTAGGAAATAGCTACACAGAAACTCAATAAAAGCTTTGGACTGTACTCACTTTGGCAGGCACCTCGACATGTATGGCTCTGTCTGCACCCATTGCGAGGGCAGTTCTGAGTGTCTCCTGCACACAAGCAATAGCAGTAGTAGTGTGGTAAGTACGTTAGAACAGCGATTCTAAGCAGCATCAGGCCAAGTGTCACTTACATAGCTATCACTCGTTTGTGACAACAGTGTCATAGCTAACTCAAAAATTGACGATTTGAAGGAGGGGCAAAAACAGTTTTACAATTACCGTATTTTCTCAACTATCACTTGAATTAAGACCTTTCACTGTAACAGACTCACTAATGGCGTTATTATCACTAATAGAACCTGATATGGGCTTTATGGTGGCAATAACTCAAAATAGCTCCCAAATTTTTTAATTGAGTCACTGTTGTCCCAAACGAGGGATATATTTCTTCACTGATTAGCTACATTACATTATTGAATAGGTAGTTTCAGTCTCCGTCCCCACAACTAAGGTGATCTAACAGAGAAAGCAGTAAGGGACATGCAGCATGTCGATAGAAATGGGGAACGCATACCTACCAGAAAGTTTTCACACACTGGATCAACACGGATGGGAACAGCAAGTCGAGAAAGAAGAGGAAGAACAGAAGAAAGTAATATCAGTTATAAAATGGTATCATAAGGAAATATTTGTTCACATCAATGGGGAATGTCTAAGAACATGCTTTTTCAATGGTTGAGTAGCAAAGAACCTCGAGTGAACGTAAATAATTAAGAATACAGAACATCAACAGGTGACGGACACATAAGCCTAAATGTAAGGCGCTCAGGTCCTTTAGGCATCTACCTATTCCAATTTGAGCTGGCTGGGGATTGAAACGATCAAAGTATGCTCTGACCGCTTGCACACTTGCAGCACAATCAGACGATCACACAACTTTCTTAGAACCTACCCACAGCATGTACTGTGGTCCAAAAAGAATTATTATTATTATTATAGTGTGGGTTTTCCCGCCGTATTGGAAACGAAGACTATATAACAGTGATCCAATTTTGTATGATATAGTTTAGAAGTTTAGTCGACCTCAGATAAGTTCTATTAGAACAATCTTGGCCAGGTGCACCACGTCCGGCAGGAAATACGGCTCGAGCATCTCCAACTCTACGCGGCTCGGTCGAACGAAATCGCTCAGCCGTGCAGCGCAGAGAAGGAGACGAAAAGAGAAGAAGACAGAAGAAAGCGAACACTCGTGCGGGAGGTCCCTTCCGTGGCCCCCCACACGGGAGCAGATAGGAGTCCCATGGGATGGGTCGCTTACCACCATTCGGCGGCCCACCTCGC
>LQNS02278184.1:6883893-6900006 GCA_001587735.2 Parhyale hawaiensis | reverse complement strand
TGTTCATCTGACGTGTTGACAAGCCGAGATCTATGTTCATCTGACGTGTTGACAAGCCGAGATCTATGTTCATCTGACGTGTTGACAAGCCGAGATCTATGTTCATCTGACGTGTTGACAAGCTGAGATCTATGATCATCTATCGTGTTGACAAGCTGAGATCTGATGTGCAGCTGCCCGTGTTGAAATGCCCGAACCTTAGCCTTAGCCTCGAGAATTCCGTCCTCCATTGATCCTTAGGAGATTCACGCGTCCTTGGCCTTTGTGAGTCGTCACGCAGGCCGCCGGCCGCTTCAAAGGCGCTCGAAAAAGGCGTCCGGAAATTAATAAGACCGTGGGATGCCGTGGGTCACGCGAGGGCCGTTCATATCTGTGATACAAACTGCTGTATCACAGATACACAGATTAACGGGTCCGCCCGTCGAAACTAACGGCGAGTATTTGTTGGGGAGGACAATTTAAAAACGCTCGATCGGCACAAATATAAAAACTGTTATTGATCGTAGCTGGCACCCGTGACTGTTTCACAGAACTAAGGGGGCTATTCTTCATTCATAACCTTGGCCCATCTTCATTATATTTCTGCTTGTCCCTCTGTGTTAGTTAATTAGTACAACCGTTGCGCTTTCATCAGTATTAGACTGGGGAAAGTTGGGGCATCCTTGAGGTATCCTTGATACGACCTGGGAAAGGGATCCTCAGGAGAAGTCAAGTTCAAATTTGAGATGCTACTGCTCGCAGGCCTTAGATAGAAAATTCACTGCCCGTCTTGAAGCATTTTCACCCTTCGCATGCTTAATACGGGTCCGAGGGCGTCATAATTGGGGAACAATGCTCTTATTTTGTAGAATTTACACGGGTGTCTGCTAGTTAGGACGAATACAAAAATATGCCCCAACTCAAACATCTCGGCTATGACCTGTAAGAAACCGCTTAATACTGACTGACTGACCCCTATTAATTTATAATAATAATAATAATATTAATAATCCCTGAGCCCCTATCATCGATACCTGATTTCTTTTCTGGTGCTGAAAGTGTAACACAGGCGCTAACTTCTTCACACTCAAAACTGTTACCCGATAAGCGTCGATTACTTTTGCGCGAATATTGCAAGGTAAGCTACGTTCGTCCTAGGTTCGGCCTGTGCTGTGGGGAGTTGCGTCTCCTGGGGTGTGTCGCATTCACGTCAAAAACCGGGCTTCCGCAACCTGAAAGCAACGTTACCGTAACTCGAAAAGTGGTAGTGAGAGCGCCATCTCGCGACGAGCGGTGTAAGCTCAACGATGCCGAAATTCTGTTTTAATTGAAATTTTGTCGATATAAGTTCTAAGTAACTGATCTGATTTACTCATTCTGGTCTCAGGAGTTTATTTGTTGCGTATTTGAATGAATTTTGTGTTCCTTTTATTCAAAATAGACGTTTGTGCTCGGTGACCTGCATCACCGTAACCCGTGTCGCAGTCGTCATTTGAGCTATGATTGTGACACGAGTAGCGACTGGCTGGGTCACCGGTGTAGCACCGGTAACGCAGAAATGCTGATTGCGTCACTCCCCTGCAGGACCCCACTAGGTTTCCTTAGCCAGAGCCTTCCGAACGTTTCTCGTTCGTGTCCATTTTACGCTCTTCCGTTTTCAAACCGTTTATGATGATGCCTTGTTCTCTTCTGTTTCACCTTGCTCGAATTGTTCCCATGCGTGTTGATCCCGCGTGGAAATACCCTCGTGGCGCTTGGGCTCCACGTTTCTATCGACGTGCTATACGTCCCTTATTTTTTCCTCTCGTAAAACACTGTACTTTCTCCTAGGTAAACTTAATCAACCTATTTATTCACGAACAGAAAGCCTACATGGCTTCTTGTCTACGCTTGAGGCTCGGAGGTATTTATTGCAGTGTTCCTTCATACAGTTACGCACTTTCTTTTTCCGATGACCACAGCATATTCATTCGCCACTGGCCCAACCGGTGGAGAGGTTCCCATGCGACTTTTTTGCCGTCATTTTTGATAGCCGGTTGCATTGTTCGATTTATGAAACGGTCCTCTTAATACGCCCTCTTGTATTGTACCTTTTACTTATTAGGTTCTAAAGTTTCAATTCAAAATTGATACTTGATACAGTATATGGTATGTATTATTCATTCCAGAGGTACTTATTGGTAGACTATATAGATGAATGACTCTTAAATCAAGAGTACCTACGGTACTATTATGTTGAGCAGGAGGAAGACAAATCTTGAATTTAAATAGCTAATCAAAACTGCATAAAACAACGAGGGAGGTCTTAGATAATCCACATTGAGTTCTACCACTATGTATATAGACATTGTGATGTTAACCAGAAAAATTCTTTCATTGTTCTGTTAAGGCTGGTACACACGCCAGGCAAAAGCACGACTTTCCTCTGCTAACCATCCTAACATTTTGTAGAGCCCCCGTAAGCGCAGCTTTGAGTTTTCCAAAAAAGCTGTTAAAATGTTAGCCGTCAGCTCAGTTTGCTCAGCCAAGCGTCCTAACATTTTGTCGAGCCCCCGTAAGCGCAGCTTTGAGTTTACCAAAAAAGCTGTTAAAATGTTAGCCGTCAGCTCAGTTTGCTCAGCAAGCGCCGTTAGTTAAGTTTCGGGCGTCTCTTCAAACTTGGAGGCAATTAGTGTTTAGTTCTTTGCAAGTGTGTGCTATTTAAATGGACACAGCCACGCATTGGGACGGGGAGATGACGAAACGTGTTCTTTTGACTATACGGGTGCGTACAGGCTATAACAGGACTATTTGCTATGGATGCCTCAAAAACTATCTTAATCACGGTAGAATGGTCTCAGTCATGGTAGAATGGTTTCAGTCATGGTAGAATGGTGTCAGTCATGGTAGAATGGTCTCAGTCATGGTAGAATGGTCTCAGTCATGGTAGAATGGTCTCAGTCATGGTAGAATGGTCTCAGTCGTGGTAGAATGGTCTCAGTCGTGGTAGAATGGTCTCAATCGTGGTAGAATGGTCTCAGTCATGGTAGAATGGTCTCAGTCATGGTAGAATGGTCTCAGTCATGGTAGAATGGTCTCAGTCATGGTAGAATGGTCTCAGTCATGGTAGAATGGTCTCAGTCATGGCAGAATGGTCTTAGTTACCTGATATTGATGCACAAATACCTACGAATTGTTGTTGAGGTGCAACTGATCTGCACGTTGCTATTTTGAACGCGTAACTCGTCCGACTGTGTTACTGTGCCGCAAAACCAGTGAAAAAGTGCACTTTTTTCTGCGTGTTATTTCACTTCACATCTGAAGAGAAATCCTCGTAAATTGCCCAGCTACGCTTGCGGGGGAAACTAATTGAACTGCTGACATCTTAACCCTTTAAGTGCCTTCATACTGTAAACAAATGTTGACAATGACGTTATATATTTACATGTAGTGCTATTCTTACGAATAGTGATGTTCTGTAGAGGCGCTAAAGGGTGAATAGCTCTTTGCGATGGACACAAAGTTACCTTGACAACGACGCTACAAAACAGACGACGAGAAAACACGTTCAAAAGACTGAAGTGTAGATAGGCCTTAAAAGCTTCCTATTGCTAACCTAAACCAGGCTCTGTGGCTCTGCCGCTGTTAAGAACAGTCTCCCCATTATACATCCCTCCGGTAAAAGAAAACGAAAACAATTTCTACAATAGAAAATGGACGTGGGAGGAGTAACTATTCTACAAGCTTTATTTCTTTTGTTTGGTATGAGACGGGCACTCAAAAACGAAAACTTTCGATGAAGAAATGCAGAACAATTGAGGTAAGCGTAAATTGCTAAACGTGTTTATGGGAATAGAATGACAACGTTTCACGCGAGGGACATGGGATGGACAATAATGTTAGGATCGTTAGAATTACCTATCCCTCTTGCGTGCCAACTTTGCTTCCTTCCCGATTTCATACTCCTTCTTGGTAGTACTTGCTCATGCTTTGTTCTGTTCTTCCTCTTCTTTCCCCACTTGCTGTTCCCATGCCCGTTGATCCTGTGTTGGAACACCTTCGTACATGGGTTCCCCTTTTTCTATCGGCATAATAATAATAAGTTTATTGAAACGTGAAGAACATTACAAAAAGTATCAAATGTAGAATATGAAGCAGTAACGCTAGTAAATTAGGCATCACGTGTCATACCCGTGGGTAGCTTAGTAGCTAATCGGGCAACTACACAAAACGGAGATACAACAACTGGACATATCACAATAAATGTCGGCTCCAGTTTATGCCGGCCACTGCAACAGTAGTAAGAGAGAGAGAGAGGTATATAGTGTGACACAATGCGTACATAGCGCACACTGAGAGCACGCGCAACCCAAGCAGGCGCACACCTGCACAGCAGGCCAGGAAAGAGGAGGAAGGACAAAGAAGGGATCAGAATGCAGGAGTCCAAGAGGAATAAGAAAGTGAACGAAAAAGGAAGATGGGGCGGAGATGCAGGAGTGACCTTGGCAACCCAAAGGCTCTCCCAACAACCCCACTCCGCTGAACATGGGCTAACCGAACATAACTAACACATGATTTTCCCTCTAGTAGCAACTGGAATTTATTAGACCCCTATCTCCAACGACATTACTGCAGCAGGCCAGGAACGAGGATGAAGAATAAATAAGGGATCGGAAAGAGGGATAAAAACAGGAAAAACAAGTAAGCATACTATATGTCCCTTGCTCTTTCCTGTGTGATATCGTTCTGCTCGGAAACGCAGGCTTGAACTTCCTGACTGACTCAAACTAACCCATCCCTAGGGGGCAGCGATCCCAGCGGAAACACAGGTTGCTTGTTACTATATCTGTGCTTTCGGGACGTCTGTCTGTCGTGCCCACTTTGCTTCCTTATTTGCATGTTCCTTGTGATGGTGGTCTCTTCGGTTCTGCTTATTCTGCAGTCAGGGGTATATTCTGGAGGGCCCTTTCCCTGCCATACTATATTTGGGCCTCACGCACCCAAGGATCCCTAGTGCCTTTTCCGCAGCAGAAGTTGCAGCTTGCCGCAATTCGTGCTCCTGAGGTTAGTTTTGTAAAGTCAGGTAGGTTCTCTAATTTTCATTTTCTGTCCCGCGAGGTGGGCCGCCGATCGAGGTGACCGACTTTTTCTGCAGGGCTCTTACCCCTGCCCGTGCGGAATGCCACGAAGGGGGAGGGGGAAGGGCCGTTCGCACATGCGCTTTTTTCTTCTGTGTTCTTCTCTTTTCGTCTTTCATCTCTTGCCGCCTGAGCACAACGTTGTGATTCCGGCTGTAATCCGAATAAATCATCTTTGATCGCTATTGATCGTCTTAAATTCGGAAATAGCGGGACAATACCAATATAATAATAGTTCTTTTTGTTCTTTCCGGACTTGCTGTTCCCATGCGCATTGACCCATGCGTGAGTTCCAAGTTTCTCTTTGCATTCTTTGTGTGCCTTCTTTCTTCGTCTTTTTGGATCACAGTGTATGATGTTTGTAGGGAAACCTAGAGTAGAAATATCTAGGTATATTTATTATAAAAAAGATCACAATTAGCCTAATGATACTGGTTGCTGAACAGAGACGTGATGCACATCACTAGGTATCTTTCATTTCCAACCCTATCTTAGGGTGAGTGATCTCGCCAAGTAGTCTAGTCTAATTATCCTCCGGAGCAATACAGTAGGATAGCCAACACTTGTAGGAAAATACCACAGGCTGGTGTGAATAAGATTAGTGCTTATTACTCCCCAGGCAAAGGCCCGTCTGTATAACTCCCGGCCCATGTTACTTACCTTGGGGCAGTGTAGAAAGATGAATTAATTGTCAATGTTTTGCTGTCAAACTTCCTATGCAGCGACTTACCTTTGGTGTTTTTGATGTTCCGTTTGCTTATTACCTCCGCCAAGAAGGTTGTGTTTTCGTCGGGCTCGTCTGTCTGTTATTCTGTCTGTCATCAAGATGACCCAAAAATTGTGGACGGATTTTGATGAAATTAACGAGGATTGTTAGGTAGCTATAGTGGAAGGAACAGATGATCAACTTTTGGTGAAGATCCGTTTATCCGTTTGTTTGTATGTCTGCCCATTTTTCTCAATGCCATAACTGAAAAGTTAGGGATAGATTTAATGAAAGTTACATGAGGTGTTAGGTATATCACGAAGAGTAAGTGACCGAGTGTTTGTAATGATAAGTTTGTTCGTTTCTTTGTCACTTTTTTAATTTATGCTTTTTAGCACAATAACTAAAAAAATAGTAAATGGATCTTTATGAAACTTATAGGAATTGTCAGTACTGTTAAATGGCACAAATGATCAAATTTTGGTGCAGATCGGTTGGTTCGTTTGTATGTTTGACTCATGTTTGTCATAATGTTAGCAGCATAACTCAAAAACTTATGAACGTATTTTCAAGGCAATTGCAAATACTGTTATCATCAAAAGGTACAAATGATTAGAATTTGGAGTTGATACAAAGAAAATGATGGTTTCAGAGCCAATTTGAATTTTTCGTTACCATTGCCTCGCTTGGCGTAGGTATACGCTCTCGGAGTGCTCTCGTTGCATTTGTTTCGGCTATTTATTTTTTACTGTTAATTGCATTTATTTGCTTATTTATTGTTTGATGCTAATTGCATTTATTTCCTTAATTATTGTTTGATGCTAATTGCATTTATTTCCTTAATTATTGTTTGATGCTAATTGCATTTATTTCCTTAATTATTGTTTGATGCTAATTGCATTTATTTCCTCAATTATTGTTTGATGCTAATTGCATTTACTTCCTTAATTATTGTTTGATGCTAATTGCATTTACTTCCTTAATTATTGTTTGATGCTAATTGCATTTACTTCCTTGATTATTATTTGCTGCTGATTGCTGTTTATTGCTCACTGCATTCGTTTCCTTAATTTAAGTAGTTTATGCTTATTGTAATCGTATGTTTCCTTGCGTCTATGCAAATCAACCTATCAACGCATATGTAGATAAACTTATATATTTCCTACAAAATGGTGCAATTGTACGAAAGTTTCAGCGAGTAATATAAAAATTTCTCTCGAAACTTTATTTTTTAATATTTTCAATTCGGTAGAATGACCCTCATACAAAGACAACTGCTGCACGAATATGCTAGGGGTTCGTTTCGTTACTGATCAGAAGCACCAGAGCACCGGCAGTGACGGGGCGCTTCAGTGCTGCGTTTGCATGCTCTAGTTCACGCGTTCGCTTCTTCAGCAGGCAGGTGAATACTTCGATAATTGAAAATAGTCAGACTCGGGCTTCGTTTCTGGCATTCACAGTCCGTTGCGGGACATTGTGATATTACCATAAATGCAGACGGGCGGTCGGGGGTGCTGAGTTATCATGCGAGCCTTTCGTCTCGGTTGTTATAGGTCTGCTGTCGACTGCAGCCGTGCACTTTGCGGCCGTGCCCGAAATGGATTTTCCATTTCGGGCATGCGATCAAGCTGACTACGTTTACTGAGAAAAAAATCCGGAAAAAATTTAAGGAACATTCAAGAAATTGTCAAAGGAAAGTTAGAGAGGTATCAATAGAGGGAAAATTTAGAGATCACTACAGGAAACTTTGAGATCACCCCAGAAAAATTTAGAGAGCACGATAGGGAAACATATTATCACATTACCGGAGGAAAAATGGATATCACGGAAGAAAATGTTGAGCACCAGAGGAGAATTCGAAGATTACCTAAGGAGAATTCAGAGATTACCGAAGAAAAAAAAAAACTTAGCTCCGCCCAAGGAAACAGAGGTCACCAAGGAAATGGTCGTATATCTCTTGATGAAGATTTATAGAATTAACACTGAAGGAAAATTTAAGGTCACTTAAAAAAACTTGAAGACCATGAAAAGAAAATTTGCAGATTGCCGAGGAAAATTTTTGAAGCAGAAAAATTGAAGAATACAAAGAAAATTTCGTCGAGCAGAAGAATTAATGAGCTCTAAGGGAAATTTTGTTGAGCACCAAAACTGAAGAACACGAAAGAGGAATTCAAAAGTCACAAACGGAAATTTCACTAGATGGGAATATTAAAAAGCACTAAGGAAAAAAATTTGTCGAGCGGAAATATTAGAGAACACCACAGGGAAACTCATAGAGCGGAAAACTTACAGAGCACCTAGGGAAAATATATAAAGCGTAAAAATTAGAGATCACTAAGGGACAATTTTTAGAAGAGGAACATTAAAGAGCACCGAAGGAAAATTTTCTGAGGAGGAACATTAAAGAGCACCGAAAGAAAATTTTCAGAGGAGGAACATTGAAGAGCACAAAAGAAAACTTTTCCAAGGACAAACATTAAACAGCACCGAAGGAAAATTTTCCGAGGAGAAACATTAAAGAGCACCGAAGGATAATTTTCCGAGGAGAAACGTTAAAGAGCACCGAAGGAAAAATTTCCGAGGAGAAACATTAAAAAGCACCGAAGGAAAATTTTCCGAGGAGAAACATTAAAGAGCACCGAAGGAAAATTTTCAGAGGAGGAACATTAAAGAGCACCGAAGGAAAATTTTCAGAGGAGGAACATTAAAGAGCACCGGAGGAAAATTTTCAGAGGAGAAATATTAAAGAGCACCGAAGGAAAATTTTCAGAGGAGCAATATTAAAGAGCACCGAAGGAAAATTTTCAGAGGAGGAACATTAAAGAGCACCGAAGGAAAATTTTCCGAGGAGAAACATTAAAGAGCACCGAAGGAAAATTTTCCGAAGACAAACATTAAAGAGCACCAAAGAAAAATTTTAAGAGGAGGAACATTAAAGAGCACCGAAGGAAAGTTCGGCGAGAGCATCTGCAGGAAACTTTAAAGACCCGACAGGGAAACAGAGAGCGGGGAAGAGAGCTCGAGAGCTGGGCAGCGGCTCTCTGATAGAGAGTACCCCCGGGGTACGGCTGTGCCCGCCGCCAGATGAAGCGTAGCCTCTGTTGCGTACCAAGCGTACCGCTGCCGCGTACCGAACTCTGCGTACCCTCGCGATGTCTCCCCTCGCGTACCATTAGGTGTACCCCACTGTGGATACTGGAGTTGTTACGCGTACCTTAGTGACGTACCAATTGTGTAGTAGCTCTAGGGGCAGCGTGCCCAGCCGAAGCGTACCTTTTAGATCACTGCGTACCCCATGTCTTTGGAGCGTACCGACTCTCTTATCGTACCCCTGCTGTCTTTAGCGTGCCTTCTCTCGTCTCCAGCGTACCCTTGCTGTCTGTAGCGTACCTTCTCTTGTCTCCAGCGTACCCTTACTGTCAGTAGCGTACCTTCTGTTTCCGCCGTACCCCTGCTGTCTGTAGCGTACCTTTTCTTGTCTCTAGCGTACCCTTGCTGTCTGTAGCGTACCTTCTCTTGTCTCCAGCGTACCCTTACTGTCAGTAGCGTACCTTCTGTCTCCGCCGTACCCCCGCTGTCTGTAGCGTACCTTTTCTGTTCTCCAGCGCACCGTGCTTTTTGTAGCGTACCTTCTCTCGTCTCTAGCGTACCCTTGCTCTCTGTTGCGTACCTTCTTTCGTCTCCAGCGCACCCTTGCTCTCTGTTGCGTAGGTACCTTCTTTCGTCTTCAGCGCACCCTTGCTCTCTGTTGCGTACCTTCTTTCGTCTTCAGCGCACCCTTGCTCTCTGTTGCGTACCTTCTTTCGTCTCCAGCGTACCCTTGCTCTCTGTTGCGTACCTTCTTTCGTCTGATGTCTGTAGTATACCTTCTGTAGTCACTAGCGTACTCAGAGCGTACATTCTCTTTTCTGTAGCGAACCTTTGCTATCAGCAGCGTACTTTCTAATGCCTCCAGCGTACCTCTACTGTCGGTAGCCTACGCCGTCCTTCCCTAGCATAAGTACCTGCTGTGCCTAAGTACCTGTTCGCACTTCATTTGGGACACCACCCTTTGAAAGTACCTCCTTTCTCCATAGGTACCTTTGGGTACCATTTGTTCCCCCCCCCACAGTAATGCAGTTATTCCGGAGTTTGATCCTTTCAAAAGCTTTTCTCTGTCGTGCTTGTTATTGCCTTCTTCTTTATTGGACTTGAACTCTTTTTACATATTTTCCCCCCTATATTTCGTATATTAATTACCTCCGCCAAGGAGGTTATGTTTTCGTCGTGTTTGTCTGTCTATCTGTCTGTCTGTCACCTGGATAACTCAAAAAGTTATGAACCGATTTCGATAAAATTTACAGGGATTGTTAGGTATGTTAGGAGGAACAGATGATTAACTTTTGGTAAAGATATGTCCATCCGTTTGTTTGTTTGTTTGTTTGTCTGCCTCATTTTTTCTCGATGCCATAACTCAAAAAGTTGTGGATGGATTTTGATGAAATTAACATGAGTTGTTAGGTATATATATAACAAAGAGTGTATGACCAAATTTTTGTAATGATCCGTTTGTTCGTTCGTTCGCTTGTCACTGTTTTTAATTTTATGCTTGTTAGCACAATAACTCAAAAAATAATTAATGGATCTTTATGAAATTCATAAGGGTTGTTAGTAATGTCAAAAGACATAGATGATCAAATTTTGGTGCAGATCGGTTTGTTCGTTTGTATGTTTGACCTATGTTTGTCATAACGTTTGTTAACACTATAACTTAAAAAGTCATCAACGGATCTTCAAGAAAATTGAACAAGCTGTTATTAATATAAAAAGGCACAAATGACTAGATTTTGGAGTTAATACAAAGAAAATTATGGTTTCAGAACCAATTTGAATTTTTTGCTACCGTTGCCTCACTTGGCGGAGGTATGCGCTCTCAGAGTGTTCTAGTTTTCTATAGATTTGTTTTTTGAATTTTCAGTGTGTTTTTCTACGCGTTTTGACATGTAATATTTAGCGACAGTTTTTTAAAGTTTCACGCATATTTTTCAATGGAGTTTGTTTACCATTTTTAATTTGAATTTTAATATTTATTTTCTCTTCTTGAAATTTTTTAATATCTTGATTTTTACTTCGTTTGGCGGGCTTTAGTTTTTTTTTCATTTCTCTTAATAAATCATAATTTCAAAACTTTTTACGAAAAGTTCCCACAGAGACTATGCATTTGAGTGTGCAGATACAATGCGCTTCCTTGGGAGAGTGCATAAGATGGGGCATAGGGGTTACAGTTTACGTTTCCATATCCTATTTTATGGGGAGCATCGCCCCGCCCCAGACGGGCCCCATAGATTACCGTCGCCTCAGGCTTTCGGGACAGTTTTCTTTCGTGTCCGTTTACCTTGTGTTGTTTTTACCTTCTGCTACTGATAAGCTGTTTTTGTGCTGTTTTTCTTTTCCTGTTTGTGCCTCTTGTGCTTTTGCTCCTGTTTTCTTGGCATTGTACATGCTCCTTCTATCTTCCTCTCCTACTTAGATTGCAGCAACCGTTGTCCATAAGGATCCTTAAAAAAAATTAATGTAGGCACTGTTTATGCATCCAAGTGTTTACCAGGGACTAGGTGAAAACTTGAGGCGCTGTTTATGCACATAAGTGTTTAGTAGGGGGCTTGGGAAATAACTTACGGTACCTACTATTTAGTCATGTAAGTGTTTAGTAAGGAGCCTAAAAGAAAAATTTGAGCGCTTATGCATCCAAGTGTCTAGTAGGGATACTAATAGAGAACGTACGACACTGTTTATGCATCTAAGTGTCTATGTGAACAAATAGCGCCACTGATATATACCTCTGCTGTTCCCCGATGTCAGGCTGGACATAGTGCAAGCATTAAAACAAAAACACATCTTTGGAAACTCCCTTCATGAAATGCTGCTCTTTGGATATCTAAGAGCTCTCATATAAGCTCGAGCTTCACACAGTAGTTGGGGCAAACTGGCGTAATCGTGTTATACTCTAACTGAAAACTAATTGCATTACGCTATTAATTTGCCCAGTTCACCTACATATATCTTATAGATTATCAAAATAACCTAATTATTCATTATTATGTTCATCGTTTGTTATTATTATTACTATTATTGTTACTGTTATCTTATCATGTTCTTGTTTATAAGTTATATACCCTATGAAGCATTATAAATTATCGAAGTTGTTGATAAGGAAAAATTAATTTATTAAGCTTTACAGAAGTTTTTCTATATCTCTGTTTCATATAGACATGTATAGGCATCATTATGTAGCTATATTTATGGGATTTATTTTAGTGTGCACAATTACACCTCATCCTTCTGTTTCAGTAGGTATGGAAATGCCTTCAAGTTATTACTCCGTAGTAAGATTTTTTGTTTGTCGTGTGGTGAACGGTAAAATTTTTGCTTAATTGTCAGCTTTAATGTCATTTAAATTGCCAGATAAACTGCCATTTCAATTATCATTTTAGTTACAATTTCAATTGTGAGTTTATTTCATTTGTCAGTTTGCCTGTCATTTCAGTTTTCACATCACTTGTCATTTAAGTGTCAACTAAATTTTCATTTCTATTGTCAGTTTAATTGCCGATCCAAATACCTACGAGCTTTTCATTTCACTTGTGAATTTGTCATTTCAATTGTCTAAGTTTATTACCATTTCAATTGTCAGGTTAATTATTATTTCCATTGCCGGTGTAATAGTCATTTCATTTGTCCGTTGAATTATATTTTCAATTTTCGGTTTGTCATTTCAAGTGTCGTTTTAGCTGTCATTTGAGTTGTCCATTCAACTGGAAAATTTAATACCGCTCCTCATTACCAGCTAACTTGATCGTCTAATCAGTTAACCTAACCGCGACTAACCACTAACCAAAAAGTTTTTACCCGAAATTTAAAAAAGGGGTGGTTAGAAAAAACCAGACCTGCCNTGTCATTTGAGTTGCCCATTCAACTGGAAAATTTAATACCGCTCCTCATTACCAGCTAACTTGATCGTCTAATCAGTTAACCTAACCGCGACTAACCACTAACCAAAAAGTTTTTACCCGAAATTTAAAAAAGGGGTGGTTAGAAAAACCAGACCTGCCCTCCCCTAACCTACCCGAAGTTATTGAATGTTTTAATCCAACTTACCCGAAATTAGTTTGGGTTTTCCGACAGTGCGGCCTAAAAAGAGCGAATGCGGACAAAACCTAAATTCTAGGCGATGGTGAGGTACCAGTTGAAACCTTACTTTCGTATTTGGCGCCTTGTGCCATGCGAACTAAATTTTCAATTTATGGTTATAAACATTACCCTTAGCTACCTACTGTCATCGAGCATTGCCTCCTTTTTACGTCTCTTACCTTCGAACTTTTGCAATTTACTGTTAAATATGACCTGTGGTTTGTCATCGAGCGTCGCCGTCAGTTTTGACGTCACTTACCCCGTGTGTGAATTCTCAGTTTATGGATGTAAACAATATCGGTCGAGTGTCATGGGAAGTCGCAGTTATTTTTTCTGTCCCTGGCCCATGAACTTTCACAAAAAATCGCCATCATTCATGGTGCCTGAGGGTGACGAAGATGCGTAATATATTTCCCTCTTATCGACCCGTTATGCGCGATAATGGACCGATCGACCGCCCTCGTTATCGCGGCTGCGATAAGAAGTCATCGCTAATGTTCAGGATGTAGGTACAACATTGCACAATTTCCTCCAGCCCGAAAGTTTAATACTCCAAGGCATATTTCCACGCTTTCTTTAGGTACCTACAGCGAAAATGTCAATTTGCGAGAATCCACGTTGTTGCTGGAACATCCTCACGGTTTCGTGGGAAGATTCTCGCGGTTTCGTGGGAAGATTCTCGCGGTTTCGTGGGAAGATTCTCGCGGTTTCGTGGGAAGATTCTCGCGGTTTCGTGGGAAGATTCTCGCGGTTTCGTGGGCAGATCCTCGTGGTTTCGTAGGCAGATCCTCGTGGTTTCGTGGGCAGATCCTCACGGTTTCGTAGGAAGATCCTCACGGCTTCGTGGGAAGATTCTCACCCATCGTAGGATTTTGAAGCACCTCGTGCATGGGTTCCACATTTTTCTTGCCATACTATGTGTCTCTTCCTTTTATTCTCTTGAAACTGCTCATTTATGCTAGATCGGTGGTTCCCAAACTTTGGCATGCCTGGCACCCCTTTAAATGTCTTACATGTTCTCGCACCCTCTACAAAATTAAGTACTTACCCATGTGAAGGTGACTAATGAAATTTGTACTATCTTTTGTGCCACAAATTTGAGTTAATTTGCGAATGACTGAGCAACGAAACAGTATTTTGCACCCCTGAAAAGGTCCTCTCGCACCCTACGGGGGTACATGCACCCCGGTTAGATCATCGAGGCGCAACCTGACTTTTATAACAGTAGTTAGTAAAATTCTCACGCTTTCGTAAAATTCTCACGCTTTCGTAAAATTCTCACGCTTTCGTAAAATTCTCACGCTTTCGTAAAATTCTCACGCTTTCGTAAAATTCTCACGCTTTCGTAAAATTCTCACGCTTTCGTTGGTGTTGAACTTTCAAGGTAGTCTTGGTCAATTTTGTGCGAACCTTCTCACGGTATCGTAGGTCACTTCTCACAATTATT
This sequence comes from Parhyale hawaiensis, assembly GCA_001587735.2. NCBI lineage: Eukaryota > Metazoa > Arthropoda > Malacostraca > Amphipoda > Hyalidae > Parhyale > Parhyale hawaiensis. The sequence continues at coordinate 6,885,587 of LQNS02278184.1, read as the reverse complement.
CCAGTATTGTGTGAAAATTCGCACACTATCGTACGCCATTTCTCCCTTCATTTTGGGAAATGATCCCTACACTGCCCTATGTCTATCTCACGATGCGGAAAGGTTCTCACACAATCTTATATATATATATATAAATTGTCATGACAGTGAGAACCTCTGTGAAGGTTGCCAGGCGATCATCGGTCAATTCTCGCGAAATGCTACGAAAATTCCCACGCTATCTTACGTTTGTCCCACAATGTGAGAAGGCTTTCAGGTTTTTGTACGTTGGAATACACGACCTTGTATGAAGGTTCTCACGCCGCCGTACGCCACTTTTAACAATGTTTCAAGTGGGTTCTCATGACATTGTTGGAATGTTATCTTAGGTTAGTTTTCCTCACGACGCCTTGGGAATATTCGCACACTATCGTACGCGAATTTTCTCATTATTTTTAGTAAATTCTCACGGCGTTGTTCTCACGGTATCGTGAGTCAGTTCTCACGACGCTTTGGGAATACCGTATTCGCACACTATCGTACGCGAATTTTCTCATCATTTCTAGTAAGTTCTCACAGCGTTGTTCTCTCGCTATTTAAGGTCAGTTCTCACGAGGCTTTAGGAAGATTCGCACGCTATCGTGTCTTATCCTGGGAATGCGTGTCGGTCGTGACCTCTTCCCTTATTTCAGACCTTCCTTCTTTCCTCCTTCCCCCTCCCCCCTTATCTCCATTCCAACGAGATGTGTTTATCCCTCTAGGGATTACCGGCCGTTCCAGAGCAATTAAGTCACACCGCTCGATCTCCCCCCTTCTCCCTCTACACGAAGGGCGGGGCTCCGTGACCGAGCCCCGTGCTGGAATGGGAATATGACCTGTTTGGGAATGCGATTAAGGCCATCTCCGGAATTGATGCGAATATGACCCTTTCCGCAATGGTGTGAGTGTCTGTTTGGCAATGTGGCCTGTTCTGAAATTGGCAGATTCCTGATAATCCGCTGTGGAATTTTTATGTATCTATTTGGGAATGGATAAATCAGTCCATTTTCTGTATTAATATGGAAATACCTGTTAGGAATAGAAAAAGTGCAAGCTGCTTAGGAGTGGGATTCTGACCGTCTCTCGCTTGGATGAGACGAAGCTCAAGGTTAGAATGGCAATAATATCTACTGGGAATGAAAGTGGTTCTACTCTCGGAATGGAATCATGGTCCTCTCCAACAGCGAGGAAGTTAAGGCAAGTTAGGGAATGCCTCGCTATAATCAATTTCGGAATGACAACAAGTACGCTCAGGTTGGGAATGGGGAACTGGCCAGTTTAAGGAAAAAAGGTATTCCCAGTTCGTGTACTTGAATATCACCAATTTAAAAATATTACTGATATGGAATGAGAATATTGCCATGTTTGACTATTAGTTGTAAAATATAAAACGGAAATATTATCGTACCAAATTTGGGATAGGAATATTTTCAAGTTTGTTGTGGGAATGGCACCATTTTGTGAATGGAAATGCGACTAATCGTGAAATATGCACTATTCCTCATATGAAATGTGCACTAGACCTTTTTGGGAATGTGCTCTATATTATACCTCTTTTGCAAGGCGCACTCTACCTCTTTTGCAAGGCGCACTCTACCTCTTTTGCAAGGCGCACTCTACCTCTTTTGCAAGGCGCACTCTACCTCTTTTGCAAGGCGCACTCTACCTCTTTTGCA
>LQNS02278184.1:6853067-6868088 GCA_001587735.2 Parhyale hawaiensis | reverse complement strand
CCTAACGAGCTACTGTCGGTCCCTAACGAGCTACTGTCGGTCCCTAACGAGCTACCGTCGGTCCTCCAACGAGCTACCGTCGGTCCTCCAACGAGCTACCGTCGGTCCCCCAATTAGCTACAGCTACGTCGGTCCCCCAACAAGCTACCGTCGGTCCCCCAATTAGCTACAGCTACGTCGGTCCCCTGACGAACTACTGTCGGTCCCCCAACTAGATACCATCGGTCCCCCTTCGAACTACCTGTTCTCATACGACGAACTGCCGTCGGTCATCCAACGAACTATCGTCGTCCCCCGACTACCTACCATCGGTCTCTCGAAGAAGCTCACCTCAGCCACCAACATGTCGGCGTGAGGGACCTGGCCATTTGGAGCTCAGGACCAGCAGGATCGCTTGGCTCCGATCCAGCGGGGGCAGTGGCCGAATTACCGACCAGTGAGCCTTTATTGCAGAGCGATTGTGTGCATTTGGTTTGTGATATCCGTAGGCCTATGCTGCTCACATTATGCTCATGCTTTACATTTCACTTTAGGCCTATGCTATTTGCGTCACTCTTCTTACGCTGTATGCGTCACTAGGTATATGTTGAATGCGTCACTAGGCATATGTTGAATGCGTCACTAGGCCTATGTTGTATGCGTCACTAGGCCTATGTTGTATGCGTCACTAGGCCTATGTTGTATGCGTCACTAGGCCTATGTTGTATGCGTCACTAGGCCTATGTTGTATGTGTCACTAAGCCTATGTTGTATGCGTCACTAGGCCTATGTTACTATAGGCCTATGCCTTTTCTATACGTCAGTAGGCCTATGCTATATGTTATTCTAGGAGCTATGCGTCACTAGGCCTATGCTATATGTTATGCTAGGTCAATGCTCTAAGCGTCACTAAGACTATATATCTATACGTCACTAGCCCTAAGCTCTACATTGTGAGTACGCCACTGTAGGCCGATGCTGCTTACGTCACTAGGCTGTATACGTCTACACATTAGTCTTTTTTCTCTATTCATCAAACTAGCTGGCGGTCTATGTTACGTCTAAATCTAGACATATTCTCCACACGTCAAGTTGTAGCCCTATGGCGCTGCTTTTGCTAGAATGTAGGCCTGTGGTGCTCGTATCAAACTGTAAACCTATGACGTTTATGGCAACCTTTATGCCTTTGGTGTTTATGGAACCTTACGCCGACCCTGTGGCCTACATATGTTGTTACGTCAACCTTTAAGCCTATGCTGTTTAAGCCAACCCCAAGGGTCCCGAGTACCTTCTCCGCAGGAGATGTAGCATCTGGCCGCAGTTCCTGCTGAGGAGGTTAGTTTTGTAGAGTTAGGTAGGTCGTCTATATTTCCTTTCTTTTCCGCGAGGTGGGTTGCCGATCGAGGTGACCGACTTTTTCTTCGGGGCTCTTGCCTCGCCCGTGTGGAGGGCCACAGGAGGGATCGTCCGCACGGGCGCTTCTTTTTTCTGTCTTCTTCTCTTGTCGTCCTTCATCTCTTGCCACCTGAGCACAACGTTGTGGTTCCGGCTGTAAGCCAGTAAATCATCTTAGATCGCTATTGATTGTCTAAGTTTCAGAAATAGCGGGACAATACCAATCTAATAATAATAATGTTTAAGCCAACCCTTAGGCCTTGCTGCCTACATCGGTAATCAGTCTGATGCTGTTTACGTCAACCCTTAGGCCTATGCTGTTTTGCTGCAACTTTCGCCCTGCATTGTTGACCTCGACCCTTAGGTCTACATTGTTTACACCTAGGCCTATTCCCGCCTCGCGCAGCGCCCAACTTTTGCTCCTGGCCACATTACCTCGCAAGTTTTGCCCCCGCCGCGCAAAATATCGCCGTTTCCCTCCAAACTTCTCCGCCCCAGTTTTCTCCGCAAGTTTTGCGATAACGACGGGCCCTTCGCCGTCATATTAACGGGCCAATCTCGTTACCTCTGACTTGTCGTGGGGGCAGGTCACCTGGCCCTCGTTTGGACAGGTGTGGGAGATGTGGTTATGGGCCTCTGTCCCATTGAAGTGAATTTATTCTTTAAAATGCACTTTGGCAACTTCAGGAGCCTTGGGTGTAGTCCACATCACTATCCAACTTGAGTGAATTTTTCCTTTATAATATACTTAAGCGACTTTAGGGAACATGGATTTATCCCGAAGAATGCACTTTAGTAACTTGAGGAACTGTAACTACGGTCTGCAGGCTAATTCCAGTAAATTTTCCCCCAAAAATGCACCAAAGGGATCTTACCAGGCGTAAGTACAGTTCTCTCTTCAAGTGAGTAAATTTATGCGCTTAGACAACTGTAAGGGAAGCGTAAATAATCCACAGTTCAATTAAAAAAAATATCCCCTAAAATACACTTGGATGATTCTGATGATGCTGGTGTTGCCCTCTGCACCATTGGAAGCGATTTATTCAAGAAATTTGTCTATCGGCATAGACCTCACCATACATTGACAGGACAATGGCCCCTAAGGCAGATTTCGGTCCCGCAATTGGGCCTGACTGCACGATGCCGCAGAGGCATTTTTATATATTCTCCCATTACTTTTTCATACTCTGTTTAGCTATTTGACTCAATTCTTTTGCATTCAGTAATGACTGGCAAACCTGTACATACTTCTCAAACTGCTATACGCAAGAAATTTACAAAAATATTAAGGCCTGAAGTGTAATAATTACGTAGAGCAACTGTTTGACATCCTTTGATATTTGCAGTTGAGTAAAACTATTTTGCAATAGTTTATGAAAGCCCTCAGGGGCATATTGTGGCGGGCCCTCTCCCTGCAACAATATGTTTGGGCATCACGCACCCAAGGGTCCCGAGTGCCTTCTCCGCAGGGGATGTTGCATCTGGCCGCAGTTCCTGCTGACCAGGTTAGTTTTTGTAAAGTTGGGTAGGCTCTCTACTTTTCTTTTTCTGTCCCGTGAGGTGGGCTGTCGATCGAGCTACCCGACCTGGTACGCGGGACATCTCTAGTTTCTCTCGTGTGGAAGGACACAAAAGGGGCCGACCACTTGAGTGTCTCCTACTATACTTTGCGCCTCGTTTCCATGCCCGTAGTAGCGCACGTGGCCACAACGCCTACCCAGTATGCGGTATTTGAATACTGCACAAGTAGTTTCTCTGTTGAAACGCCTGGATTGCGGCTAAGGAGGTTGAACAAGATATACAGTATAATAATAATAATAATAGTTTATGAAATAAAGTCTCATTTTGTAGAACAGAAGCTTCTAAAATTTGTTGTTAGCTCGATTTGTAATGAAATGCCAAGTAAGCAGCTGATAAAAATAATAATAAATTTTATTGGTATACGGGCTAAGCGAGATGATCAGAATAGACAGCAGGGCTGAAGGGCGAGTCGCAGCAGCGTGCAGACATGAAGTGATGAAGCTTTGGTTACAATGAAGTGATCTAGCATTGGAAGCAGTGAAGTGATATAGCATTGGCGGCCGTGAAGTGATCTGCATGATAAAACACTGGCCGCCATGAAGCGATGTAGTATTGAGCATTGGTAGCCGCGAATTGATGCTGCATTGATAGCCGTGAAGTGATGCAGCCTTGGTAGCCGTGAATTGATCTAGCATCTTCAACAGTGAAATGATGTTGCATTGGCAGGCCTAGAGTTATGTAGCATTGGCAACTGCTAAGTGATGTAGCATTGGCCGTCGTAAAGTGATCTAACATTGGCAGCTGTGAAGTGATCTAACATTGGTAGCTGTGAAGTGATGTAATGTAGGCCACCATAGAGTACCGTAATTCAATTCCGGCAACCAGAAAGTGATGTAACATTGTCATCTATTGAGCCATATATATAATGGAAGTAACTATGAAGTGATGTAACATAGTAATCTATTAAATCATGTAATGTTGGCAACCATGAACCGATCTAAAATAGTCGTCCACTAAATTATGTAATGTAGGCAACCATAAAGTGATAAAAATTAGGTAATGTAGGCAACCATGATGAGATGTATCAGTAATATATACAACATAAAGTGATATAAAACCGACAACCATGGCGTGATGTAGTGTAATGAACTACCATGATGTCATTCAGCTTAGGCAGCCATGGAATGATTCAGCTTGCGCACTATTAAAGTGATTTACCGTAGGCAACCATAAAGGTAACGTAGGCAACCATGAAGTGATGTAACGTAGGCAACCACAAAGTGGCGTAGAATTGCTAGGTAGTTTGTGAAATGGCGCAACTGTAGATGGTTCCAGTGATGGATCAGCTCCAAAATATCATTTTCATGTCTCTTCACGGCTGTTCTGGCATCTTTATCTCATGGTTAATTATGCATTTTTAGTTCATGGCTACTAAGGTGGCTTTGTTCTGTTGTATTACTGTGGTTTTAATCAGATTTTTCACTATTATCTTCTAGGATTTCCTAATCTTCATTTGTTTACGGCTATAGAGATGAGCTCTACCGAAAGCTCTACAAACATCAATTTCTGAGGTTATTGCTTCACATCCATCATTGAAAAAGACTCAATTGTGTGTGATATTAACGTACATCACATGTAGTATCTATGTGCCAATTTTTTCTGTAAAATTTTATTATTTCTAGAAGTTATTGTGAACTTACAATTTATTCATGGTGTCCGAAGCTATGATATATACCTATCACCTTGTGAAGATATATGATTGTGAAGTTAGATTCCCTGCTGTGCAACGCATTCCTTATGGTACGACAAAGAAATTAATCTTTGTTTGAGGTCTCTGTGATTATTAGAACTCATTTTATTAACACTTACGTAAATCGGCCTCCAGGCCCAATTGCGAGAGGCCCGATTCCAGTGTCCAGTCAATGTATGGTGTGGTCTATGCTTTCGGGAATTATAGGAACCGCTACCTCGTTTGCCTTTTTATTGTAGTGTAAGACGGCTCTTAAGATATTAGGAATTATTATTCAACAATTGTAGCTGAACAACTGTTAATAAAGAACTGTTAATATTAGTAAACAGAGTAGTAATAACTAGTATTGAAACACACGTTTAGTAAGTTACAAAATATAGCATTTATTTATGCATGTAAGAAGCCATTAATAACTAGTATTGAAACACACGTTTAGTAAGTTACAAAATATAGCATTTATTTATGCATCTAAGAAGCCATTAATAACTAGTATTGAAACACACGTTTAGTAAGTTACAGAATATAGAATTTATTTATGCATCTAAGAAACCTGTAGGGACAGTCACCCGCGCATTTCTCCGCCCTGCAAGTATCCCGGTATTGTGCGAGTCTCTTCTATTCTGCATTGTCCGGTGATGACCCGAGCTATGGGGTAAATGCATCACACCGTCTTACCCTATTGTCTGGGTATCTTCCTGATTTATGGGGAAAAGAGCAAATCTTCCTCATCTTATCGCGTGCGCGCCCTCATCTCTCTGTCGTTTGTATGCATTGCGTGCCGCCCTGCTCTCCTGATCTGCTCCCCACCCTCTGCCCTGTTGCCAAATTTCCTCCCTTCTACCCCACGCTTCCCACATTTCCTACTGAAGTTACGTATGCTCGTTTGGTATCAGCTGAAGGTGGATGTTTTGATAATCATGCTCCAATAATGATCTACTGTATATCCCGTTGGGCCGACTTATAGTGAAAATGGATTTTATCATATTCTTATGGTGATATATAGCCTAATTCTTATGTGCATGTGAAGGGTTAGTTTGTGCATTCATCTGTTGCCTGACGCTCTCGGATAGAAACGGGTGAAAGTAAGGACAGTCTAGATATGCTAAACTAAGGAAGTCTTAATAGTTAATATTGCTGTATCAAATTTTAAATCCTAGCATTGGAGATTTCTGAAAAACCTGTCTTAGTGATATCATGGACGCGCCTTTTCGCTTTCTACCCAATGAAAGTTTAGTATTTGCTGAGTTTGCACTATGCACATCGAGTAAATTAACACAGGGAAAGGTTACTTGTTTATAGAGCGGAACCAAGAATTGGAGCCCAAATAGCGTAGTTTCATAAAAAATATTTTTTGCTCTCGTTTCGCGACTGCTCGAACCACGAATATTAGTGTATATACAGTACCGACATGAGAAACCTCAGAAGCAAATATTTTAACCTTTCGCTGGAACATGTGGACATTCCTCAGAACGAAAGCACTGTTCACTGAAATCTCAGACCGTATCATCTAATTTTCCCCTATCTAATGCCGAAGAAACCAATGGAAATTCTACAGAACAAAAAATTGTTCCTTAATTATGATGCTGTCGGACCCGTATCAAGCATACAAAGTGTGAAAAATGTTTCAAGTTGAGAAGTGAATCTGTTAACTAAAACCTGCCCGCAGGTTTTAGTTAACAGGTCGTATCACTCATTGAGAAATCATCGAAGAGCAATGTTTTTGTTCAGTAGAATTTCCTCTGGGTCCAACTAGATTAGGATAAATGCCTTAGAGTTTACTCTTAGGATATTGTGTTGTTAACTTGGCATCTTCGTTGATTTTTTCCCATGCAGAATGCCCAGCACAAACCAGCACCAGTTTAGTTCTTACAGCTCCCAACCCTTTGGCTCTGTAGGTTCTAAAAGCTCGGGCTTCTCGCAGAACCTCGGCTTCTCGAAAGTTCTCATTGATAAAAGTCAGACCTTGTCCGAGGTCCGAGCCCTTTCCTCCAGTGACGACATAGCAAGCGATAAAGGATCCCTTGAAAATGTTAATTTAATCATAAATCCTATCGGTGGATCCGATTTGGAGAATTTTGTTTCCAGCAAAGCTGATTTGGGCTCCGGAGATATACTCAGTCCTGTTAATTTTGGATCCGAAAATATTAACAATCCAGTTGATTTTGGATCCAGAAGTAGTGTACAAAGTTTGGTGAATTTGGGATCCAGTGCTGGTGGTGAAAACAGTGGCCAAAATTTTGCCGATTTCGGATCAAACGCGAGTGCTTTGTGCCAAAATGATGACAGCCAGTCACACGTAAGTGGTACAGATAGTGGCATAACAGTAAAAAATAGTGGTGTAAGTGGCAGGACTAGTGAGAAAAGTGTTTCGGGTGTTCTAAGTGGCGCAAATAGTTGTGCAAAAAGTAGAGATAGCGGTGAAAGTGAGACGAAAAGTGGTGTACAGAAAGGTACAAAGGGTCGCCTAATCGGCAGTTTCACGCGTTTTTTTAATTTCGGCTCAACGAAAAAATCCGATATGCCGACACCGACGAAATCCGCCGACGAGGCGCCCACACCAAAGGTGTCGTCGCCGACGAAAGACGGCGATGTGTCGTCGGTGGCCAACGCCGCCGACGGCTCCGGCAAGACTGAGACCACCAAGATGAATGGAACGAGTGCAGGTGACCGAATAGTCAGCATGCTGTGCATTGTCTTGCCCATGTCTGATGATGCTTTTCATAATTATTTTTATGTATTAAAGGAATAGTATTTTTGTGTATTTTTCATTTTGCCAATGTGAGGCGATCCTTCTTAGTTTGGTGATTTTTTGTTGCATTCGTAGTTTTACATTTTAAAGGAATAACATTCTATGTACTTTCCATGTTGCCCGTCTACGGTGACGGATTGTAGTGACATTTATAAGTACTAGAGCGCCCGCGCTGTCAAAAATGACAGCGAGGAATTTGTTATGACTCTTCTTCGCTGATTATACTTTCGTTATCAATATGTTACTGAAGGATACACTGCAACGGCCAATTCAAATTGTCATAATTGTCCTTTCTTACCTTAAATGACACACGAAAAAAAAAATTAATATTGGCAAGCAGTGAAGCACCACGGAATTTAATTTAATTCCTCACCGTGTATCCTACTTACGACATGACACAACTTCAGTACATCAACTTTTTGTGCTCAAGCGAAAATCTCTTCTTCTGTGCTTCACTAATTAGCTATTCAGTTTGTATGGGACGTCGTGAACTGAGAGCAACTATAATTTCAATGTATGGAGAAAGTTGCTAAAAATCGCACTACATGGTAGCGAGAAGGGTAGCTATAAATGTCTCCATTGTTTGGATTTCAACTTTGGCTAAGCAAGAAGTGCATTCAAATATTGTATTAAAATACGTTTGCCATCAGCTGCAACCTGGTCTGTTTAAGTTTTCAGTGAAGCTTGACAGGATGACCACAGTCTCTAACCCCGCCTAATTTGCGTCTGTTTTCTTAAAGCATGACAAAAATAAATAAATAAACTCGTCTCGTGGCGTTAAACCATTACCAGCAGTGGGAGTAAATATCATTGCCGTAATTTTTTTTACGGCCAGCTAATCTTAGTTTTTTGGCATGGGTCATATCGAGAACAGCCCTCCAAGACTCCCTCCAAAAAATCATGAACATAGCTCAACTCCTTCTACCTGTTTTTGGGTGGGGAGTAAATTTCATCGCCGTCATATTTTATGGCCAGCTAATCTTAGTTTTTTGGCTTGGGTCGCATCGAGAGCAACCCACCAGACTCTCTGCCAAAAGTTTGAACATTGCTCAACTCTTTCGACCACTTCTTGGGTGGACAGACAAATATACAAATATATATATATACACTTGAATCTACATTATTACCTCTCTTACTTCGTTCGCGGGTGATAATAAACAAACAGATAAATACACTTCGATGTTTATTATATTGTAGATTCTGTTTTTTTTACTTTAAGTCGAATGTTCAGCTTAATTTTCCTGTTCTTTTCTTGTAGCTAACCCTTATGCATTTATACTTTTTAGTTTTTACTTATATTTATCACGTATTCTTTGCTCTCTGCCATCGTTATATTCAATTATTTTCTTGTATTCTTCACATTGCCTGTAACATTTTTACTGTGGTTTAGTTTCTTTAAAAATGTGTACCTGCTGCTGCTGCTGCTTGTAAATGTCTGTGTTGCCGTTGTTCTTTCAATTTTTCTGTCGTGTATTTTTTATGAAAATTTTATCATTAGAAATACCGTAACCGTTGTGCCTGTTTTATGTTAGTTTTTAAATTCAGAAAATATTGTTGGATTTTTTTTTTTTAGAAATAATATATTTGTTCGGCCATTGCTTGTGTGTTATTTTTGCATTTAGAAAATATTTATTGTGCACTTATGTTTTTTGAAAAAAAAAACATTTTTATTGTGCAATTGTTATTTTAGAAAATATTTATTGAGGAGTTTTTGTGTTTTCATAAATAAAAGAAAACCTACTCTATACATGTATTTTTCTGCTCTTTTTGCATTGATAAACTGGTTTTTATTGAGTTTTTGCGTTCTATCAACAATAAAACATTCGTTATTCAAGTTTTTCTGTCATTTTTGCATTTAGAAAATGCTTGTTGCGCAGATGGTGTTGCCTATTGACGCCTTGCCCCCATTCTTAATATATATATTTTATATTCTCAATATATTTAAGCTGTTTTTTGTGCAGCTTACGTATTCCTCATGAACTGTGATCCGTTTCATCACGCATAGAAAAACAATTGGAAATATTGCAAGCGTTCTACTCGTTGTGCGGAGGTTTTCCGGGGTTACACTTTGCACTCGTACTCACAACTTGGTGCGAGGATCTGCAGCTCGCGTGTCGTTCATTCTGCCTGCCGTATGTATGATAGGTACCGAGCTTAAATATGTGTTGGGATGACGTGCAACCTGCACATCCTCGCATCAAGTTGTGCGTGCGGTTATGCAGTGTGATCCCGGCATTGGTTGCCCATGTGCACTGATCCGTATCAGCAGCTTGCATTAGAAGGGTTCAGTTAGGTTTGCCCGTGCTATGTTATGGGGAGCAGCGCCATCATAAGGACCTTAAACTTGGGCTTTCGGAACATCTCTCTTTTGTGCCCACCTTCCATATCATGCTCCTTCTGGTGATTTTTTCCTATTTTTCCTCGTCTTTCCCGACCTACTGTGGCACGGGGCCGCGTACTGCTTGACATACCGCATGTCCCTTGTTTCTTCCGCTCACTATGTTTTATCTAATGCGACACTGTTCTTGATTTTTTCGACGTGTTTAACATAGTTTTCTCCATTTTCAGGTAAGCTACCAGAAGCTGTAGCAAGCATCTAGGAATGGCCGTGATGTGAGTACGTACAATTTTAGGGCTACCTTAGAATACCTACCATACTCTGCGTGTCGCCTGAAGTTATTATCTAGACCTAAATATATCATTTACGCCTCAATCTATCATGCACATTGTGCAATCGACCTAATTTATCATTTAAATCTAGATTTATCATTTACTCCTTAATTTTTCATTTAGGCCCTAGTTTATCGTTAGACTTCCATTAATCACTTGAATTTAAATTTATTATGTAAACTTACTATGTTATTCAGACCTCAATATATATGCCATTTAGACCTAATTTATCATTTAGACTTAATTTATCATTTAGACTTAATTTATCATTTAGACTTAATTTATCATTTAGACTTAATTTATCATTTAGACTTAATTTATCATTTAGACTTAATTTATCATTTAGACTTAATTTATCATTTAGACCTAATTTATCATTTAGACCTAATTTATCATTTAGACCTAATTTATCATTTGAGCCGAAATTTATAATTAAGACCTCCGTTTATCTTCCAGACCTAAATTTATCGTTCAAACCTACATTTATCTTCGAGACCTAAACTTGCCAGGTAGTCTTAAGTTTTTCCAGACAGACCTAAATTTTTCGCATCTAAGGTTAAGTTGATCGTTTTTAGGTCAAAATTCAACGTTTATTACGAAATGTGTACATAATCCTTAGGGTTAAATTTATCATTTTCGACCCAAACTTGTTTTTATGCCTCCATGGATTGCTCATTTTAAGACATACTGCAGGGTAGGTGTATGTAGTCTTGCTCTTTATGCATAGTTGGCTAAAATACTTCATCTTTATTAGATATCGATGGGCCTAAATTTGGTGTCTGTCCAACATAAACTTACATTTAACCTTATGCTCAAATTTACAACTTTTGTTTCAACTATATCTTTGGTCTAAAGTTTTCATCTTCGCAAGCAATATTCATTGTCTTTGTTCCTGGATTTAATCACAGCAAGAGCAGCTTGATGGACCAGGCGCCTAATTAAATTGCGCTTTGGATGAAAGTGGATCCCGTACTGCAGATCTATATTAACCATATTTAGGCCTAAACAGAGTATCTTTCGGTGTAACTTGAGTACCATTCGGTGTAACTTGAGTACCTTTCGGTGTAACTTTAGCTTTGAGTGGAACTTGAGTACCTTTCGGTGTAACTTGAATAGCTTTCGGTGGTAACTTGAGTACCTTTCGGTATAACTTGAATAGCTTTCGGTGGTAACTTGAGTACCCTACCCTACCTCTACGTCTAAACTGAGCGTCTAAAGGTCTAACTTTAATATGTTCGAGGCCTAACTGGGGTATCATCAGGCTTATGTTGATAACCGTTCAATCTGCATTAATGAATATTAGGCTTGGCTATCGTTATTAGTCGTAAGTAAAATTACCGTCTATGGGCCCATCTTGTTCATTTCGGGGTAAAATTATCTCTTGGACAAAATCTATTACATTCATAGCTAAATTTATCATGTTTAGGGTAAAATTTATCATGTTTAGGGTAAAATTTATCATGTTTAGGGTAAAATTTATCATGTTTAGGGCGAAATCAATAGGATTTTCCTCAAACTTAATTCAATTACCTTGCACTGATCCTGTTTTAAGAACTAATTACTTTCTCTAGGACTATATCGCTGCTCGCCAAGGTCAGTATCGTCTTCAGTAGGCCTCTCCATAGGCCTACCCTCTGCACAGGCCTCCGGCTCTTTGTTGTGTTCGCACTGCAGGTGTCGCTCTCTCTATCCCTCTCCCTTTCTCCCTCTCCTCTCACTCGTACCTCTCACTTCCCTCACACTTCTCTCCGCCCTGCACTTTCTCTCCCCACCTCATTTCCATCTCCCCCCTCACTCTCCGTCTCCCCTCGTCTCTCTCTTCTCTCACTCTCCCCATCCCTTTCCCCTCTCACTGTCACTTTCCCCTCTCACTGTTCTTTCTTACTGTCCCCCTCCCATCTCACTGTCCCTCTCCCATCTCACTGTCCCTCTCCCATCTCACTGTCCCTCTCCCATCTCACTGTCCCTCTCCCATCTCACTGTCCCTCTCCCATCTCACTGTCCCTCTCCCATCTCACCGGAAAACGTTTAGTACCTGTCACATTGCTCAAAATACACTGATTGTCTCAAAGTCAGGACCAGGAAATGCGCATGGAGCCAAAAACAAGATTGGAAACTTCAACAACTCATTAATAAAGGCTATCCGTGATGGCCCTGGCTACAAACTATCTGATATGTATATCCGATGGCAGCGCATACTGTTGCCTGACGGAGGCCAAGCAATGGGGCGTAATGATGTCTAATATGTAATATCACTGCGACATGTGCTGTGTGTAACCTAGAAATGAGAAATATTCTCCTGTGTACCACATGTCATTCCAATTTTGTAATATCTATGAGTACTTAATAAAGATTATTATTATTATTATTATTATTATTATTATTATTATTATTATTATTGGCAAACGTGTACCGTTGTTATGTTAAAAATTTACCTGCACAACATGAAAAATTTGAAGACATGAGAGGGACCAAGAATTATCACTACTTTCTAAATTAGATTGCAAATTATTCACATTGAAGGCATTATTTTTTCGCGACACCTCTTACTAATAACGAGATAGACATGACACTTTTGTACCACCGGATGTACTCACATTTTCATATATCAATTGTGCAATGACACTGACAGGGTCATCGTGAGGTGAAACACAGTGGTCTTCCAGTGCAAAACTATCCAACTTTGAGAGAAAACGTATCTTGTCAAAGACAGAATCAACTGTGACCATCAGTCTGTCCACATTTGACATAATTACGTGCACAAGACTGGGAAACTCCACACACCGACCACATGAGCAATTCCTTAATTTTGACGCACTCGATCTTAGAAATATATTCTCTTAATCTAGCAATTTCCTACTGTGATCACTCCTACACTATTTTTCACTTTTTTCCTAAGGCGCCTTCATTTTTTAGAATATTTTCTCATTTTCCTGTAGGCTATCTCACTTATTTCCTACTCTCCAGTCGTTGCTTAGATTCGCTGATCGCTAGGTCAGCTTCCTGACCTCGATGAAGTGGCAATTCCACACCTATAGATGATCTCCGCTGATGATGCCTAATCTTGTAAGCAGCTGGTTCGAGGACGATGGTCTCGGCAGTGGGCTGCGGTTCTTGAGTCATTCTTGAGAAAACGGCACATTCCGAGCGCAGCCCCCGTTGTAGGTCTTCGCAGTGAGTCCGTTTTCTGTTGACGGCCGGTAGCTGGTTCGAGGGTGGACTGCGGTGCCCTGCTATGCTGACGGCTGCGCCCGCGCACGGAGCGTAGCTGTTCCGCCTGCTCGTGACTCAGGCCGGCCTTATGAACTTCCCGGTCTAGGTCTTTGGCGCCATTTTGGATCGCTGGACCATGACGGCGGTGACGTTGACTATGACTGCTTCCGACACTTCCACAACGACGCGGTTGTGGTGTATAGAAAGTTGATGACAATGCTGTTATGCTGGTGCTCATCACATTGGCTGTTGGACTCTAGGCATGTTGAGTAATTATGAGATTGGTACATTGTAATTTTGACACTGGTGGCATGAACACTGGATGACGAATGTCTAGTGGAGAATCGTATGCGAACGACAGACTGTCTCACTGTAGTAGATGACCAATTAGTTTGTACTTTGCTTGATAGATGACGACGAACTTTCCGTGGTGCGTTCTGGTGGCCCACGTGTGTATTTCACTGGTGACGGCACGCACGATGCACTGCACTGGTAATATGCACCATTCTCACGATCACTTCACTTTCACAATCGTAACACTCCGTAGTTAGCACTCGATGAAATATTGTTGACGGTATGTATTTGCATTTGGAGATTGGTGGCAGTTTGGAACTTGGAGATGGGTGGTGGTCTATAATGAGCCGGAGGCGATGGGTTCGATGAATGTCGAGTTGCCGGCTGACATCCCGCCACCGCTGCTCACCAGTTTGTCATGGGCCTTGTAAGTTTTAGGCCCATGACTTCCTACGGACCGAGAAAACGAAGGATCGTAGGGTAAACACACGGTTGATCGACATCAATATACTTAGAAACACAGCACAATGATGATGATCTTCCTTACATTTCATCAGGCCACCCACAACCGAGGGCCTGAGCGGCCAAGAGCGGACGCACCGACTTGTTTACTTTGCGGCAGCCGCTACCAAACTGCCTAACCTTTGTTTCCCAGCACAGGCGGCGGTTGGTACAAGGAAAACTATTGTATTCTCGAACCTTTCTAATATCTAACAAACATTTTGACTAATTCTTTCTTAAAACTGTGAATACTTGTAACCCTCTTACATTATTTGTATACCACACGTCTGCTACTTTGTTTAAAAATTGTAATTATTGGTAAGCATTGACATCTTTCAAGATGTTCGGTACTGTCTCGAAACAAGCAAATTAGCGTCCGGAGAGGGCGACTGAGAGGGGGAAAGGACTGAGCTGCGCGTTACCATGTCTTGGTACCAAGCCCGTTGTGTTCAAATCTGGGTCGTGGTACGAAGACATACAATTCCTTTAGAGCTACCATATATGTAAGACAAATTGTGCGTTTAGCATAAACCTCAGGGACTCGAGTTTTTCTCCAAAATATAATAGCTTGACAGATTTGCTCATTTTTGGAATTTACTTAAAAACGCCTTTAATTTTGCAATACTGGAAGTTTGAGAGCTTACAATGTTTTTATTAGGGTTATGACACCCCTCCCATCTCACTGTCTCTCTCCCATCTCACTGTCTCTCTCCCATCTCACTGTCCCTCTCCCCTCTCACTGTCCCTCTCTCCTCTCACTGTCCCTCTCCCCTCTCACTGTCCCTCTCCGATCTCACTGTCTCTCTCCCATCTCACTGTCCCTCTCCCATCTCACTGTCCCTCTCCCATCTCACTGTCCCTCTCCCATCTCACTGTCTCTCTCCCATCTCACTGTCCCTCTCCCATCTCACTGTCCCTCTCCCATCTCACTGTCCCTCTCCCATCTCAC
>LQNS02278184.1:6833556-6848996 GCA_001587735.2 Parhyale hawaiensis | reverse complement strand
TATTTTCTCTTTGCATCGGTAATATTCTCAAGTAATTTGACTGATATGGAAATGCTAATTAAATCAGTTTACCGTATGCATCATATGTTTTGCGTAATTGTGATTTTATAGCACAAAATACTATTTACCACCTCAAAATAGTATTCCCGGTTGCCTTTTCCCCCCTCACCTTCCCCTTTTCCCCCTCACCTTCCTCTTTTCCCCCTCACCTTCCTCTTTTCCCCCTCACCTTCCTCTTTTCCCCCTCACCTTCCCTTTTCCCTCTCACCTTCCTTTTCCCTCTCACCTTCCTTTTCCCTCTCACCTTCCTTTTCCCTCTCACCTTCCTTTTCCCTCTCACCTTCCTTTTCCCTCTCACCTTCCCTTTCCCTCTCACCTTCCCTTTCTCTCTCACTTTCCCATTTCCCTCTCACTTTCCCATTTCCCCTCACCTCCCCTTTCCCCCTCACTTTCCCTTTTCCCCTCACTTTCCCTTTTCCCTCTCACTTTCCCTTTTCCCTCTCACTTTCCCTTTTCCCTCTCACTTTCCCTTTTCCCTCTCACTTTCCCTTTTCCCTCTCACTTTCCCTTTTCCCTCTCACTTTCCCTTTTCCCTCTCACTTTCCCTCTTTTCCTCTCACTTTCCCTCTTTTCCTCTCGCTTTCCCTTTTTTCCTCTCGCTTTCCCTTGTTTCCTCTCACTTTCCCTTTTCCCTCTCTCTCACTTTCCCTTTACCCTTTCACTGTGCTCTTTATATTTCCTAACGTGTTTGTTTTCAAATAGTGAAATAAAAGAGAAACGTAGCCATTATAAGAGTTCATTAAACTGACTATACCTTTACGATTAATTTAGTCAAATGGCATACGTAGTATACATTTGCGTAATTGTGATTTTATAGCACAAAATACTATTTACCACCTCAAAATTGTATTCGACATATAGGTATTACAGTGATATTCTTTCAACATCTGAACTGCGCCTGTCATAGTAAGTCGCTATGTTTACATCCTGTTCCCATATCTCTCATCCTGACCCCTCCCCTCTCCTGCGTTTCCCTCACCACCACCTCCCACCGCTATCAGTGGCCGTTTGGTCGTGTCTTGATGAGGTTGTGTGTAGCTTAGTTGCGCCGGGCGCCGCGTCTATAAATAGCATTGCCCCAGCGATGTCGCCGGACCGCCGCGGTCGGTCCGACGCTCCGCCATCTGCGCCGACTATTTCCGCATCCCTGTCGCTATTTCTGACCGGAAATACTCGCAATTTTTCGGATGCATTTCCTCGAGAGCAGATATTTCTCAACGGTGTTAGGCCTAAGGGCCACGTGCGCTCCGGAGGTCAATATTATCAACAACTTTTTCTCAGAAGTGGCTTTATGAATTTATTATTTGGTGTACTGTGTTCGCAGTAATGCATTTGGCCTTTGCGTGATGAATGCGACGTTGTAAAATGTGAATAAAAACTTAGCTGTCGTGCTTCTCTGTAGAAATTACTTAGTTCTTTTTTGCGTGCATTCATGCATTCACATCCGGGAATAGATCGACTACACTGTATCCATTTATCTCTCTCTGTGTTTCGTATTCTATTTCAAAGCTCTTGCTCTACTTCCTTATGATTTTTCGATCTTTCTATTTATTTTTCACTTGTTTCTTCGCCGTGACAATTTCTCTTATTTAGGTGCCTACTGTTTTTTCTCATTTTTTTCTCTTCTCATTTTTGTTTTTATACTCTTTTGTCTCTCTTTTGTTTTTCCTTCGGCTCCTTGTTCCGGTTGCCTTCCGATTTCTATCCAGTTTGTTCTGTTTTCTGTACCGTCCATTGTTATAATGAAATAACTTCCCGTAATGATATTTAAGTACCAAAACATCTAAATTGTTCCATCTCACCACGTAATATACGCTAACGCTCTCGGGTGCTCTAGTTAAGAATAGGTTAGGTTAGCTAAGAATAGGTTAGTTAGGAATAAGATGAAGTTACTAGGAAATGGATTAATTAATTTGTCCAAAGATCATTGGTGGCCTTGCCTATGCCTGCTGCACACCAGCAATTAAGATGTTCAGGATGAATAAGTTAACTTAGTTGCAGGTCTAAAATGAACGTCCACCGCCGAACTAGAAAAGCACTCGAAGAGCACATACCTCCACTAAGTAATGCAATGGTAACTAGAGCACTCTGAGAGTGCATACCTCCGCCAAGTAATGCAATGCTAACTAGAGTACTCTGAGAGCGCATACCTCCGACAAGTAGGGCAACGGTAACGAAAAATTCAAATTGGCTCTGAAACCATGATTTCTATTGTATATACTCTAAAACCTAATAATTTGTTCCTTCTAATAGTATTAACAGTTTCTGGATTTTTTGAAGATAATAGATCCTTCCATAACTGTATGAGTTATGCTGCTGACAAACATTACGACAAACGTAAGTCAAACACACAAACGAACCAACCGATCTGTACCAAAATTTATTCACTTATATTTTGTAACATTACTAACAAATCTTGTAAATTTCATATAGATAGATTCAAAAGTTTTTGAGTTATTGCGTAACAAACATAAAATAAAACACTGCAACAAACATACGAACGAACAATCAGATCATCACAATAATTTGGCATTTACTCTTTATGATATAGCTACTCAACAACTCATGTAAATTTCATGAAAGTCTGTCCATAGCTTTTTGAGTTAGAGCATTGAGAAAAACGAGGCATACAAACAAACAAACGGATGGACGGATCTTCGCCAAAAGTTAATCATCTATTCTTCCTAACTTACCTTACAATCCCTGTAAATTTCGTCAAAATCCGTCCATAACTTTTGAGTTATCTTGGTGACAGACGAGCCCGACGAAAACATAACCTTCTTGGCGGAGGTAATGAAAAGTTTAAATTGGTTCTAATGCCAGGATTTCTTTTATAATCACCAAAATTGTGTCTTTTGTTCCTGGTAAGATTCCTAGCAGTTCCTGTAACTATCAGCAAGATCCTTCCATACCTTTTTGAGTTATATTCCAGCAAGAAAAAAAAGACATGCACAGAAGCAAAGACACAAACGGATAAATAAATGATCGAAAACATTTGAGGGCCATAGAACAATAGGGGCATCAGCGACACCTTTTAAATACATACAGGAGAGCCACTAAATTGAAGACCATTTCTACTCGGATTTGCTCCTTTTTGACTTCACAGTCCGACAGGTCTCAATCTGTACTATTCGATGGTGCAAAAAAAACTTCTTTTGAGAAACCTCTCGCTTACGCCCCTATTGTTTTGGGTCATTTTGCCATTTGTGCTTCTTGCGTATCCAAACGGTTCTTGCAAATTTCGTTAAGATCCGTTGTTAATAAATCTTTAGGTTCTGTTACTGACAAGCAGTTAAACAAACTTACAGTGAAATAGACTGATAGATTATGTCCAAAATTCAGCTATTATCTCCTCGAATATTCCTATAAAATTTTATTAAAATACGGTTTTAACGTTCAGAGTTATGTTGTCAAGAAAAAAAAAAGCAGGTAGACAAGCAAACGTCTGAACGGATCTTCACCAGAAGTTAACCACCAGTTTCCCCTGACGCACCTAAAAATCCCTGTAAATGTCATGAAGATCCGCTCGTAACTTTTTGCTCCCTTGGTGCCAGATTGACAGAGAAACCCTGACAAAACATAGCATCCTTGACGGCGTTAACTGTTCGCAGTTATGAAGTTCACAGTAGCAGGAAAAAAGGTTGTCGTCTGGTGATAATAGTTATTATAGTGATGATTGTTTTATTCGTATGAAAAATAAAGAAAAGCTTGTTTTGTCATTTTTGTTCGTTAATTGCCTTTATTCTTATGAAAAATAAAAGCTTATTTTTTATTTTTGTTCGTTCATTGAGTTTTTCCCTTAAGATGAATAAAGCCCATTTGTTACTGTTATTTGCTTTTTTCATGCGAAAATAAAGGCATATTTGTATACTTTTGTTCGGTAATTGACTTTTTTGTCGTACGGAAAATAAAATCTTCTATTGTAACTTTTGTTTGCCACTTAGTTTAGGCCCTAAGAAGCAAAGGATGGGTCATGGGGTCAGGTATGTAAGGTTCACCCGCACTATAGGCCTACAGGTGCTCTTACATATGCGCCAGGCCTGAACAATTAGAGGACGAGGTCCCAATTCTCTTTAAGGCCTCAATCCTATTCAAGGCCCCAGTTCTCTTCTGGTTCCAATTCCTGTTCTAGACCCCCCCTTCGGTGCTGAGCCTAGTTTCGTTTCAGGGTTCCCATTCCTACAGAAGGCCCCATTCCTACAGAAGGCCCCATTCCTACAGAAGGCCCCATTCCTACAGAAGGCCCCATTCCTACAGAAGGCCCCATTCCTACCGAAGGCCCCATTCCTACCGAAGGCCCCATTCCTACCGAAGGCCCCATTCCTACCGAAGGCCCCATTCCTACCGAAGGCCCCATTCCTACCGAAGGCCCCATTCCTACCGAAGGCCCCTTTTCCTACCGAAGGTCCCTTTTCCTACCGGAGGTCCCATTCCTACCGGAGGCCCCATTCCTACCGGAGGCCCCATTCCTACCGGAGGCCCCATTCCTACCGGAGGCCCCATTCCTACCGGAGGCCCCATTCCTACCCGAGGCCCCATTGCTACCCGAGGCCCCATTGCTACCCGAGGCCCCATTGCTACCCGAGGCCCCACTGCCACCCAAGGCTCCATTCCTACTCAAGGCCCCGTTCCTGCTTGCACATCTTCTGGAATATTCCAGTCCAGCTGGCGGCGATCGATGCTGGGAATGCGATGCCTTCTTTGCACGTCTGGAATGGTCCCTTGTGTTGTTTATGGAGGTAATTGTGCCTTGTTGGGGTAATTGCCGTTACCCAGCGGTCCTTGTTACCGCCGTTGTTTTGGGTAATTGTTTGCTTTGTTAGGCTAATTATTACCCCGGCTGCTGGAGTAAAGTTTCCTATTGGGGTAACTGTTCATTCCCTGGGATGCTTATTACCCAATGGATTGGAATAATTTTTCCCTTAATTGAGTTATTATTACCGTGTTAGAGTAGATATTACCTTGTTAGAGTAGTTATTACCTTGTCAGAGTAGCTATTATCTCATTAGAGTAATGATTACCTCATTACCTTACCTTCGCGACCCCTGAAATTGAAGTGCTGGGGATGAGGTCCAGGTAACGTTACGCACGCCACCTGTATGTTGCAGAGGTAATGCTGCAGTCTCTGACCAGCGGGAGGGCTAGTAGCGAATTATCTCCACAGTGTACATAACCGTTTACAAATGGTTTGTCTGGGGCTTTCAGTAAGCAGGGGTCTAGCTAGTTTTGGACTTCTTCAGTAATTATTTAACTAGTGGACCCGTGCGTGAAAATTTTTTCACAATAATCGATATGTTTGCCTAATACCTATAGGCCAGTGCGGAATCTTCGCTGACTTACTTCTCCATATTCTTCATTGATCCTTTGTCGCGCTCTCATTCTTAGGTCTTCTATATCGATAGGCAGATGTAAAATCTTGTCTCCAGTAAAACACCAATAAACTTGAATGCAACTCCAGTTAGGTCAGCTTATATGCAATGTGAGCGCTCCGTAGCAATGATACCGTTGATGCCGTCTTTCAAACTCAAATATTTGCTTCATGTGAAGTGCTGAAATTTTGGCCTGTGAAGAGAAAACTGCTTCGTCAAATAAGCCAGACATTAAACTAGAAGAAATAATTGTCTACTGCCCGTGAAAAATCATCACATCCAGTGCGTTCGTTGACCATCTGCCGAAATTTATACTTCGTTACCTGAGAGAAAACAAGTTAGAAAACCGGACTCCAGAAGCTGCATAGACATTGTTCCGATTTCAAGAAGTGTTCCGACGAGAAGTGTTTTCAGATAAAGGGATAAGGATCAGCCTTCGCCATCTTCTGCAACCTGGTCATCGATTTCTATGTAGTTACAATATCTGCATTCTGGCCTATTTTTCGCCTATTTTCTAAAGAGCAGACACGAAATAAGAACACGAAGCGTTTTATTATGTAAGGATAATCTCTGTCTTAGAGTAGCTATTACAATAAGTGTAATGGTAGTTAGCTATAACGTATCTTGTTCGAGTAACAGTGCCCCGGACCATTGTGAAATGACTGCAGAAAATTACTTCAACGAAACTCTTGTCTTCTTCGCTTTTATATGTGGTTCTGCCCTGAAGAATACTCGATGCTCGTGGTTCTGCTCTGAAGAATATCTTACGTTTGCGGCTCTGCTCTGAAGAATATCTAATGTTCATGGTTCCGCTGTAAGAATACCTAATGTTCGTGGTTCTGCTCTGAAGAATACCTAATGTTCGTGGTTCTGCTCTGAAGAATATCTAATGTTCGTGGTTCCGCTGTAAGAATACCTAATGTTCATGGTTCTGCTCTGAAGAATATTTTACGTTCGCGGTTTTACATTTTCAATCCGCGCATCGTGAGTTGACAGCAAATAGAGCTTTGCAAATGCAAAGGTCGCGCTGTATATTGGATGGAAGTGCGGCCCGCCGTCAAAGAATAAAAGAATACCGGTAGAGAGCATGTACCTGTACCTATGAATATTCCTGTTTGTGGTCAAGATTGTTCATATTATGGGGCTGCACTGCAACTGGTCTTCTTTCTTCTTGTCTCTCTTCATCCTTACATATCTGCATATATTACTTAACATAACGGCAATAGGTCATAGAGGGCTGGAGCGCAAGTCCCAGTGTCTCTCTGGCGATGGGCCTGTTGGTCCGTCTACTGCCAGCAATTATTAGTGCTACCAATTCTACTGCTTAGAACGCGGCCAGCTTTTTTTTCTAGAACATTTTTTTTATGATTGCCTTCCAAGTCGATTATTTCTGTTAGCAAAAAACTGCCTAAATACTTCATGGACGCTGCGATAAATTTATACCTCATGTCCGAGGCGTATCCTGGATACGGAAGGAATATAATGCGATCGAGCTGCTTCCGGACCAAGTTTTGAAAATACGCGCTGTTTCAAGTGTGTAATTTCCGGCTTTCTTCCTTAGCTTGGTCTGCATTGTTTGCTTGGTCTGCATTGCTCGCTTGGTCTGCATTGCTTACTTGGTCTGCATCGTTCGCTTGGTCTGTATTGCTCGCTTGGTCTGCATTGCTCACTTGGTCTGCATCGTTCGCTTGGTCTGCATTGTTCGCTTGGTCTGCATTGCTCACTTGGTCTGCATCGTTCGCTTGGTCTGCATTGCTCGCTTGGTCTGCATTGCTCGCTTGGTCTGCATTGCTCGCTTGGTCTGCATTGCTCGCTTGGTCTGCATTGCTCGCTTGGTCTGCATTGCTCGCTTGGTCTGCATTGCTCGCTTGCTCTGCATTGCTCGCTTGGTCTGCATTGCTCGCTTGGTCTGCATTGCTCGCTTGGTCTGCATTGCTCGCTTGGTCTGCATTGCTCGCTTGGTCTGCATTGCTCTCTTGGTCTGTTTTGCTCTCTTGGTCTGCATTGCTCGCTTGGTCTGCATTGCTCGCTTGGTCTGCATTGCTCGCTTGGTCTGCATTGCTCATTTAGTCTGCCTTGCTTGCTTCCTGGTTCGCCTAACCAGCTGCACGAAGCCGCAGTGTTGGTTTGAATTATGTAGTTAGAAGGTCCTCCCGGGAGGCAGCGATAAGGCTAGCCGATATCGGACTTGTCTGTACATGTTCAATATTTGCTGTGTGCGTGTGTACATGTACGCACACACGGCTGTCCGTGCACGGTTGAAGGCTCCATCGATGTAGTTACATGCATAAGTGGATCTCAATTAGCTGAAACCTATAGTATTTCCACACAAATAGAGCACCATTCATCAGTGATATCTGACTTATAAAACCTCTGATATATTCTTGGCGAAAATTAAAATTTGAGTGTCCGCCCTCGCTTGACCAAAACAAAGCCTTGTGGGATGTCAGACGCAATCTTAAATGCAGCAGCTCACACAGAACCGAAGCCTAGTTAATTGCTTGTGATTTCGTGGCGTGTCTTGCTCCGCTATTTATTATCGCACTTCCACTAGTTCCCCATCGGTCGTGGCGG
This sequence comes from Parhyale hawaiensis, assembly GCA_001587735.2. Taxonomy (NCBI): domain Eukaryota; kingdom Metazoa; phylum Arthropoda; class Malacostraca; order Amphipoda; family Hyalidae; genus Parhyale; species Parhyale hawaiensis. The sequence continues at coordinate 6,840,993 of LQNS02278184.1, read as the reverse complement.
CATGCTAGTGTGCTGTGTTTACGTGCTGTAGTTTCCAAGTTCGCCTCTCAAGTGGGCAGACGATTTATTATGATGCTTGGCTGTCAACATCAATGTTAATGGCATATATATTTGAGTGGGTGTATTGACCTTACCCTGAAATGAGGGAGGGGCATCTAGGGGTCGCAGTTGTCATGTGTTCGATTGCAGCCGTACACTATTCTGAGACCTTATAGCCACGCATCTGTTTCACGAACTAGTGCTTGTGGTCTTCTCGCGGTCAGGTTACGGTAACTTTAACTTGAACACAAGCTGACCGCTGAGTGGATTTTGGGTTAGTTCCCAGTTTGTGTAGGAATTGGATTGCTTTACCCCCTTTCGGTTATACATATGTACTCTCACGTGTCTGTGTACGTCACAGCAGCACACAACGTACGCCGCTTGTGTACACACGCCTGGTGTGCTATCTCAACAGGATATCAGCGTAAGGGGCCTGGCTTGAGCTATAATTGGAGTTGTGCGACTCTGCCTTGCAGCCTTTTACCCCTTCCGTTCCTCCTCCCCATTCCTCCTCCTCCATCCCGTGTGTTCTCCCGCCTCTCAGTACACTAAGAAAAGCGATGCATTATCCGCCAAGGAGGTTCAATATAAGGAGGTAGCTGTGGCTACGAATATCTGAATAATAATAATAATAATAATGAACGGCTTCATCTCACAGGAAGTGTAGAGGTAGGCGATAGAAACCCTTGGTAATAGGACTAAAAAAACGCAGTGGCTTTTAAGGTCGTGTTCTGATGCGCTCAATTTGCGTAATCACTGTGGATATGATACATAATTAAGCAGCTTGCACCACGTCAGCCACTTATTGAAGCACGAGCTGGCTGCGTGGAGAGGAAGTAGGTATAAGGGGAAGTTACATAATCTCAGGGCCACATATGAATTTGAACACCCAACTGGTTGCTAGGATGAGCAGCTGTCGTGTTGTTTCGGGTGTTTTTACATATTTGAAATCTGTAGCTTAGATGATGCCGTGTCTCGCATCCTTGCATCAGGTTGTCGGTGTAAATGCACAGTGTCGCCCCTGTATAAGGGACCTAAGCTTGATAAACCAGCGACGCTCTTTATGGCACGAGCAGGCTGGCTGGCTGGCTGACTGGCCTGCTGAAATGGGTCGCGTAGATGTTTGATATTCATTTTAGCCGTAAAGAAAAAAGAATTATGCTGCTCTTAAACAGTTTTTTGCTGCATAAGTAGTGCACTCGTACTGAATTTTACATTTTCTATTCTTTTAATAGAACTCTCCACGTACCTACATAGCACTTCTATCTAATTTATGTACCGCTTCGTTTTCCTGTCCTGAACGTTAGTTTTTTTGTCAGCGTATTGCAGGAGCCTACTCGTGCTTCAGTAAGTGGCTGATGGAATGCAGGCTGATTCATTATGTCTTATATCCATAGTGACTATGAGAACTTAGCGCATTAGGAACGCACTGTAAACTTTTAGGTTCCACAGCCGAGGACTTACGTCATATCCCCCTATAATTCCTCCGAGGTTTAGAGTATCAATATCAAAGTAACCATACATAGTCACTTGCTCGTTAAATACTAAACTTTTTTGAACCGGGGTGAATTTCCGCGCTGCAAAGGCTGTTTTTCCGCACGAGTAATATAGGACAAAAAAAAAAAAAACTTGTGCGAAAGTAACACAACATGGTTTTGATAAAGTTAACCTCCTTCTTTTGGCCACTTTTTTTTAACAGTTTTCGTTGTTCAGTACGGTTATAAATTTAAGAATTTTTTCTTCGGTAATAAATTGTTTGTTTTTTGTTCGGTGGTAAATTAACAGCTTGGTTTTCGATAATAAATTTAAGCGTTTTCGTTCGGTAGTAAATAGTTGTTTTTCGGTAAAGACTTTGACCGTATTTTACTTGGTACCGGTAGTATATTCACCGCTTATTTTTCGGTAAAGAATTTAATCGTATTTTACTTGGTACCAGTAGTATCTTCACCGCTTATTTTTCGGTAAAGAATTTAATCGTATTTTACTAGGTACCGGTAGTATCTTCACCGCTTATTTTTCAGTAAAAAGTTTAACGATTTTTTATTCGTACAGTGTTAAATCAAATGTTCTTTCTCGGTAAAAAATCTGATAGTTTCTGTTGTTCAGTATTGAATTAACTGTTTTTCTCGGTAATAAGTTTACTCGTTTTTGTTCTTCAGTAACGAAGGTAATTATTTTCGTTCCTTAAAATTAATACCTACCTGTTCTAGCTTACCCTTAGTTAAGCCTTCGGAATGTCTGTCCTTCGTATCCACTTTATTTTCTTCCATTTTCATACTCCTACTGATGATCCTTTGCTCTGTTCTTTCTCTTCTTTCTTGTCCTTCTGTCCTCATGCGCGTTGATCCTTGTGAGATGAGAACACCCTCGTGCATGGGTTCTACGTTTGTATTGACATACAACATGTCCCTTACTTTTCCTCTCTTGAAACAGTGTTGTATCGATGGACGCTTGAGTAGTAGCTGTATTAACTCACTCATTTGCGTGGTTTATGAACTTGTCCGCCAATAACGCTTTATGTTCAATTTTATATCATTTCTGCATTCTGTTTTGGTGTCAAGCCCTGCCGCACTATCGTCGTTCACGACGATTGCGCATTCCAGTACGTGGCTAAGCTTTGCTGCGCGCGCCACCACTAAAATAAACACTACCTATGTTAACCTAGCCTAACCTAAGCTAACCTACCCTACCCTACCCTTACCTAACCTACTCTTACCTAACCTAACCTCTTGACCTAACCTTCTAACCTAACCTTTCTAACCTTACCTAACTTTACCTGACGTTACCTAACCTAAACTTACATTACCTAACCTAACCTAACTTAATCGGCGATACAGCGAGCAACGCGGCGCACCAACTTGAACGCCGCTCACACGCACGCGATCTGCGTATACAGACACGCACACAAATCGTCGTGAACGACGATAGCGCAGCCGGGCCCGTTTTATGACTCTGGCGTTCTTAACCGTTACCGTAAGTCTCTAGACCTCTTTCAGTGTTTGTCTTTGTGCAAATATCTCGGTCGTTTTCCATTACGCGACAGAGAACGACCGATGTACCTACTGTAGTCATGCCTGCAGCTGCACGGGGCAGAAAATAGGAAACGACCTGATTTGCCAATGACCAAAAGCACACTTAATGTACTTATATAGGCCTACCTCTCTAAGAGGGAGGACTGAAACATTTACTTCGTCTTGAAGTTGGAACATTCCATCTGCAGTGTGTGTGGGGCGAAGTTCTGTGTAAAACAAGTTGAACTTGTATAGGACGTATAACTGCTGGTGCAGTATAGTGGTCTAAGCCCCTTTAATTTGTGCTTAAAGTGAACCTATGAGTCTATTAACTTTGTATTTTAAACACTTTGCGATGATTGCTGTTCTATGAGTATATTAACTTCGTGTTTTAATCACTTTGCGATGATTGTTGTTTATAATTTTCACTGATGTTGAAGGTGGTTCTGCCTTCTTTTATTCAGACATAGGCCTACACAAGATTATCGAGGTGTGGTTAATTTCTGTATTGTAAAGGTGGATGTGATGATACAGGCTTAGAAATTCCAAATTTTTAGAGTGCAACAAATAGTGAAAGTAATTTTATTCAACTCGGAGGTGATATCGATTTTACCAAATATGAAAAAATTATGAAATTGGAGGATATTGCTATGAAGTTGAGAAAAATGGACTATTTTTTGTAAAACCGATCTATTTTTGCTGTACGGCATTTAGTTACTAGCAGTGACTAAATTTAACAGCATAGTTATTATTGAAAAGGAGCACAGTTTCGTTAAATCGTCTTCCCTAAAGTGCTTCGTGTCTTTGCGAAATTAAATAATTACGGTACTAATTGTTTGTGTATTACTTTATTGTGCTGGTTCTTGAGACCTGTAATACTGGAAGTGTAGAACGCTGCAATTCTGCAACAGTTAAAACTAGTTATTTAATTCTGTGAGTATTCAAAGTGACTTCGAATTTTAAACCTGTAAATTTGATGTGAAATTTGTGCTCTACGTCAAAGTTATACAAATTAAGTTATTGAAAAATACCAACTCAATTGAAAACTTTAGCAAATAACTTCCGTTTTTATGGAAGAATTATTCGAAAGAAAACTTTATATCCGTGTAGTAATGGTCTTTTGGGTTTCGAATATTAGTTAGAACCGAAATTTTCACGTAAACATATTTCGTCTATAAAAATTTTTTGTACGGTTTCACTTTTTTCGAAAATTTCGAAACTAAATTTTTAAAACGCTTGACCATTATTTGGAAAATACCAAGTCTTATACAAACTTACAATACAAGAAAAAAATCCAATGTTCCCAATATAAAAGTCAACCGTTCGCGAATAAATCGTTTATTGTATTATATAAATTTCTCGTGAATTTTCTATGACTGTGAAAACAATAACCTTTCTTTTTGGAAAAATACTTTCAAGTGAGAAAGAAAGACGCGGAAAATATATATACCGTATTCTGTGGAAGAACCGTTGAAAGCGAAACTATTTTTATAATTTCCTTCTTTGAAAAATCGCTTTAGAAATGTCGGACCCGGCTCAGTCGACTCCCTTAACCACGGGTGAGGGGCCTCCGGTCCCCCCAAAGGTGCTGCCCCCCATCCAGGGGACACCCGTGGGTGCTACTCCCGTACAGGTGAATGGCCGCACCACCTTCATGGTTCACTCCGTCACCACCCCCAGTCTGGGTGAGTATTGGGGGGAGGGGGCTCATTGGGGGAATTGGATAACTGTTTACTGAATTAAATGCCACTTTATTGAGTGAGGTCCTTTTCTTTGGTGCGAATTATGCGGTTTCCAGTGAGTAAGATTTTCTCTTTGCGAGCATAGTGTTACTTTGGTGGGTAAAACGCTTTGGTTTGTGCAACTATATTTTAACCAGTGGAATGCTGTCTTATTAATTGGTACGTTCTTGAGTGAATAAAAGATTCGGTGAGTTGATGGGGCTTACTAAACTAGTGGCGTTCTCATATTGACTTGGTGAGTAAAATTGTAATTTTTTGAGTTTGTCTCGTTTGTACTAACATTTAATAAATTTTCTAGGTGAACAAAAATCACTAATGGCACTGTCCCGTGAAACAGTGGGTAATAAAAGAAGCAGTAGCAATAACTAGAGCACTCTGAGAGCGCATACCACCGCCGAGCAATGCAGTGCTAATGAAAAATTCAAATTTGTCTCGTAATCAGGGTTTCCTCTTTACCGACACCAAAATGAGTACATTTGTGCTTCTTGAAATTATTACTGATTGGTTCCTGTAAATTTATTAAAGATACTTCGCAAACGGACCAACCGATCATCAAAACAATTTGGTCACTTGTGTCTTTTAGCATTTTTTTTTATAATTCCTGTGAATTTCATAAAGATCTGTCCGTAACTTTCTTTTCCAGCTACGTTCTGACAAACGTGAAGACTTAGACAAACTGGCTGACAGATACTCTCAAAAATGGACTAGGTTGCTCTTCGCAAGATTTCCACCAATTCTTGCAACTTTCACGAAAATCCGTCCGTAGCTTTTTGAGCTATATTACTAAGAAGAAATAGGCAAACAAACACACGGTTTCACGGATATTCACCAAAAGTTTATCATCTGTTCCTCCAATGACATATCCCTGTGCGTGGCCGCCATCTATGTAGACACGCACATAGTTATTTTGTACACGTTAGCGTATCTATGAACCTATTGTGTTCTTAGTAAAAGTTATTTGATTGATATCTAACATTGCCAGTAAATTACATGAATATCCGTGCATAACTTTTTGAGCTATCTTGGTGGCAGACAAGCTCTGACGATTAAACTCTTTGGCGCGGGTGATAAAATCTACGGACAATTGGAACATGGTTTAAGTAACTAGAAACGCTGCTACAATAGACCTGAACCAACAGCACTATTGCTGTGCTACCCTAAGTCTACGGATTATCGGAACGCGATTTGAATTATTGATTCGAAGATTGGAGGACTCCCAGGCTAGGTCATTTCGGAGAAGTAAGTAAGAAAGCCTTCTGGGATTTTAGTTTCATTTGAATTACACATAGCCTAACATCGGCTGACTCATGTTTGGAGGCGCTGAATAGAAAGCTACCGTTACTTTATTTCGCCGTTGATTGTTTTGTAGCTACCTTTCAAGGGGCATAAGATGGGTCGTAGGTTTAGTTAAGTGAGCTCATCCCACGTTATGGGAATAGTGGCCCAAGGGGGACCCCGTTGTTTACCTGAGCCATTACCTAGGCCTTCGGGACATCTGTTTTTCGTGTCCACTTAGTTTCTCTCCGATTTCATACTCCTACTGATGTTACTTTCTTCAATTTTCTTTTCTTCTTTCCCGACTTGCTGTTCCCACGCGCGTTGATCCTGTGTGGGAACACCTTCGTGCCTGTGCTCCTATATATATCAATATTCTAGATTCCTTGCTTTTTTTTCTCTCTGTGAAAGCGCATTTATTGTGGAAACGGAGTCTTAAACTTCTGAATACAATAATAATGTGGTCATCCTAGTCATGATATGTTTGCTGATATAGCTTCTTTCTTCTCGCGTGGCTGTTCTTTTTTTTATGCTTCGCAAGTAGTTTCCTTCCTAATTAAATTTTACCCGTACTTTATTAATTGTGCAATGGCCGCTGACGCGATGTACTGCTTCGTTTTCGAATTATTTCGGGCGCACCAGCCCCCCCCCCCGCCATACTGAATGACTTAGATGAAAACCGTTATCGATATCGACCCTCTTCACTGCTTCTCCTTTGGACCGCCGTCATTTTGGATGAAAACCGTTATCACAATTTGCTCATCGCTACCGTACTTCTTCTTAACTGCCGCCATATTGCATGAGAACAGTTGCCAATTTTTGTTCGCCACACACACGACTTTTTTTTTAACTCTTCGCATATTTTTTAATTCTTCCCACATTTTTTTAACTCTTCCTACATTTTTTAACTCTTCCCACATTTTTTAACTCTTCCCACATTTTTTAACTCTTCCCACATTTTTTAACTCTTCCCACATTTNATTCTTCCCACAATTTTTTAACTCTTCCCACATTTTTTAACTCTTCCCACTTTTTTTAACTCTTCCCACATTTTTTAACTCTTCCCACATTTTTTAACTCTTCCCACATTTTTTAACTCTTCCCACATTGTTTAACTCTTCCCACATTTTTTAACTCTTCCCACATTTTTTAACTCTTCCCACATTTTTTAACTCTTCCTACATTTTTTAACTCTTCCCACGTTTTTTTAACTCTTCCCACATTTTTTAACTCTTCCCACGTTTTTTAACTCTTCCCACATTTTTTAACTCTTCCCACATTTTTTAACTCTTCCCACATTTTTTAACTCTTCCCACATTTTTTAACTCTTCCCACATTTTTTAACTCTTCCCACATTTTTTAACTCTTCC
>LQNS02278184.1:6806377-6831926 GCA_001587735.2 Parhyale hawaiensis | reverse complement strand
GTTAAGTACGGGATACTTCTGTTAAGTACGGGATACTTCTGTTAAGTACGGGATACTTCTGTTAAGTACGGGATACTTCTGTTAAGTACGGGATACTTCTGTTAAGTACGGGATACTTTTGTTAAGTACGGGATACTTTTGTTAAGTACGGGATACTTCTGTTAAGTACGGGATACTTCTGTTAAGTACGGGATACTTCTGTTAAGTACGGGATACTTCCGTTAAGTACGGGATACTTCCGTTAAGTACGGGATACTTCCGTTAAGTACGGGATACTTCCGTTAAGTACGGGATACTTCCGTTAAGTACGGGATATTTCTGTTAAGTACGGGATACTTCTGTTAAGTACGGGATACTTCTGTTAAGTAGCGACGGGATACTTCTGTTAAGTAGCGACGGGATACTTCTGTTTTAAGTAGCGACGGGATACTTCTGTTTTAAGTAGCGACGGGATACTTCTGTTCAGGAACTAAGGAAAGAAGGGATACTTGTGTTGAGGAAGGGATACCTGTGTTGAGGAAAGGATGCCTGTGTTGAGGAAAGGATGCCTGTGTTGAAGAGGTACTTGTGTTGAGGAAGGGATGCTTGTGTTGAGGAAGGGATACTGCTGGTAAGTAAGAAATATATACTGCTGTTAAGTGGGGGTTACCTAGCTCTGTAAAGTATGGGATAGGTACTTCTCGTCAGTGTGGGATACTTCTGTTCTGTGTGGGATACTTCTGTTCTGTGTGGGATACTCGTGTTAAGTGGGGGATAATTAAGTATGGCATACTTCTGTTAAGTAAAGGATGTTTCTGTTAATTGTAGGATACTTACGTAAGTGTATGATACTTCTCTTAAGTGTGGGATACTTCTAATAACTTGAAGATACTTCTGGTAGGTGAGACGCTTTTTGGTAAGTGCGGGATATTCACAGTAAGTATGAGAACCCTCCAATTCATATGGGATAGTTCCTATTATATGTAGGTGACAATTTTTTGTACGGACGGGATAGATCCTTCAAGCACTGTGTCCTTGCAATGAGCTGCTAGGACTCTTGTGCAACGATCAAGTGTAACGTCAGGCCGCGCTACAATTCACAGAACACTTGATTGTCCTCTCCTAGCCAGTGAGGCTGATGGCAAATTGATAGAACATCGACAAAATCTTCCCCAGTCAACATATATAGCTAGCTGCCTGATACCAATAATAAGCTGTTCTTGGATGCCACAATTCACAGAGCACTTGATTGTCCTCTACTAGCAAGTGAGGCTGATGGCAAATTGATAGAACATCGACAAAATCTTCCCCAGTCAACATACAGTATATAACCGCCTAATACCAGTAATAAGCTGTTCTTGGATGCGCAAGGAATGCATTTACTCGAGCACTGGTCAATGGTAAACTGCATAATTTAGTTAGGCCAATTTTACGTCAGTTTGGTGTCCTAAGATTCCTTTAACGGCATCCACGGCTAGTATCTAGCTACCCTCAGGGGGCACAGGATGGGTCATGGGGTTAGATTAGTTTAGGTTCGCCCATCCTCTATGTTATGGAACCCGGCGGCTCCAGGGGCTCCTGTAGGTTACTTCAGCCATTAGCTAGGTTTTCGGGACGTCTGTCTTTCGTGCCCACTGTGCCTATCTTTCCGATTTGATACTCGTACTTGCTCATGCTTTATACTGTTCTTCCTCTTCTTTCCCGACTTGCTGTTCCCATGCGCGTTGACTCGTGCATGGGTTCCACGTTTCTCTTGACATTCTTTATGTCCCTTCTTTCTTCTCACTGTGTACTTTATGGGTAGGGAGGCTCAAACTAGGAATATAATAATAATAATTATAAAATCTAACTAGGATATCTTTTCTCTTGCTGATAAACAAATTTCTTGCATCGCCGAGCACAGTTTACTTTTTATTTGAGGTCGCTCTGTTGACTGGAAATGATTTTATCGAAGTTTAAAGATATTTACCATCAGAACCGCTTGCAAATTTCTGTGAGCAATCAAGTACCTATTGTGTGGTCTCTAATTGTTAGTTAATAATAGGTTACTTAATGGGAATGCCGGCTTGACCGCACACTCCTACTGGGTAACCCACACACGCACACTAGCTTGTTCTGCAGACATATGCCAGTTGGCCCCAAGGAAGTAGTACACAGCTGCATCCGATCACAAATTATCAGGGGTGTGGTGTCAGAAACAGAAGACGTTAATGCGACAACCTGCGACCTCCTGACCATCCCCATTCCTCTTTAGGGTCAGTGCTCCATGGGATGCCATCCGAATCCGAATGCTGACTCTGAGAGCAGATTCGAATTTCCGCGCTCGAGAACAAATACGCAAACGCTATGTGACTGTGGGTAGGTATGGTTACTAATAGGTTAGGATAGGTTTGGTTCGGCTAGAATAGGTGCCTAACTGAAGCTCATAAATACACACGTTTTGTCTGAATCTTAGCACTTCGGCAAGGCTGGTTCGATTATTATGTTTTTTTTTTTTTTTTTTTTTTGCTGCTGCTGCTGCTCCTCCATTGCATAGGTAGGCTAAATACCGTCATGGCGTGTAGTTAAGTAGGTTGCTTTGTTTAATCTAACAATGTTGTACATACGTGTGTCAAATGAACGTATCGTGCATGATGCTGGGTCATTTTGTTGAGTAGGAGCTTCGCTACTACGCAGGTCCCGTTATGGAGACGTTTTCCGTGGTCCGAGGTTAATATATATACTTCGTTATTGTTAGCCTGGGTAGGTTCGCCCACCCTATGTCAGGGAGAGCAGCGCCCCACGAGAACTTCTATGTTACTTTAGGTAGCTAGGTCTTCAGGACATCTTTCTACCCTCCCACTTTGCTTCCTTGAACTCTCGAATTCCTACTGATGTTACTTTCTTACTGTTCCTCTTTTTTCCCGGCTTGCTCTTCCCATACTCATTGATCTAGTGTGGGAACACCCTTGTTCATGGGTGCCACGAGGGCCGGATGGGGCCGTGATAGTGCCGTGGGCAGGACGATGCACCCACGATCCGCTGAGGAGATACTGTTTCGACAGCAACCCCAGACTGTCTCCTGCTGGTAGGGTTGAGCTCTCCTGGTGAAGGTGATACGCCGAAGCCATGCGGTGGGACCCGGTGACTATACGCAGGGCTGCATTCTGTCCTGCCTGCAGCTTACTCACGGCGGTTCTTGAGCCATCAGGAAACCAAACCGGGGCAGCGTAAAGCTTGACGTTTCTGATGAGGGCCCGATGGGTCAGCGCGGCGAGAATCCGCGGGCGGGAGCAGCATCTACCGCGAACATAACTCGCGTGAGTCGCGCAGGCTCCTCGCGTTCCCAGTTGTAAATTTATATAGCTTTACACTTATCGGCTGCCTATGAGTAAATAGTGAAATGTATCCGTTAACATCGGGTTCATGCCTATAACTTGCTGATTGGGTTGAAAGTAAATTTCTGGGCAGCTTAAGCGGCGTTGCTTGTACGTATCAGCTCGCGCGTGGCTGCACCCCGTGAGCGATTGCTTGGGATTCGCTGCCTCTCTGAATCTGTGGAGGATGTCTCTCCCAATGTATGTCAAGACGATTTTTAAACGCGTTGACTGTCTCCGCGCCGACAACGTCGGAAGAGAGTCTATTTCAAATTTGCTCATTATGAAATAGGGAAAGAACTGCTGACTTAAAGTTGTTCTTCGAGCTTTGTGCTTGAGTTTTTGACCGTTGTTTCGCAAGCGATCATTAAGGTCTCTTTCAAAGAGTACCTACCGTTGTAGGTATGTCGTTGAAACCTTTCAAATACTTGAATGTTTCTATTAGTTGCTCCCTGAGTCGTCTTTGCTCGAGAGAAATCAGGCCCAGTTCTTTTAGGCGAGATTGATACGGCTTGTTTCGCAGCTGAGGTATCAATTTCGTTGCTCTGCGTTGGACAGATGTGGCGACCAGAATTGACCTGCAAATTCTAAGTGTAGCCGCACTAACGCCTTGTACAAGGGAACGATGATGTCCTTGGACTTGTATTCAAAATTTCTGGTGATGAATCCCAGTACTCTGCTTGCCATGTTCACACTCTTGTCAACTTGCTGACTGGGTTGTAGTTTGTTTGTAATAGTGATTCCTAAGTCACGTTGTTGGGTGACAGCAGCCAATACCGTCCCGTTCATTTTCAATGGGGTTGAGGGGTTCTCCGGCCCTACGTGCATTACTGAACATTTGTCGACATTAAAGCTCATCTGTCACGTTGCGCTCTATTCCATGAGGAGATTGTGGAGAATGTGCTATCCTGCGGACTGCGTGTGTCTACCAGGACTAGTGGGGTTTGTGCTATCCCGCGGGCTGCGAGTGTCGCGAGGACTGTGGTTTTCAAGATTGTACTGTAATTCGGGCCGCGAGGGCTGTAGTCGTGGAGACTTGAGTTCTTCGTGCTGCCAGTGTCCGAGAGGACTGCCATTGTGGAGCTGCCATGCAACGCACCGAGAATGTCCGCAAGGACTCTCAGATTTATTATATTCTTGTATGACACGGAGGCTGCTTGCAGTTTCCGTGGTCAAGAGACCACTCGGCACAGGCCGCATCCCCTCTTGAATACGCCCACCAAGAGCCTCATTTGCGGGCTCTTGACTGCCTCACGTGTCCTCTTGAATGGCGTCTGCGCCTCTGAAGCTTGTCAAGAGCCTGGCTCTTGAGAGCTGCGATCTTTGGTGTCGCTTAGAAAATTTGCCTCTGAATTCCACACTTTTGTTCAAATACGTAGTTTTTTTTTTCTTTTTCAGTGGGATCACTGATACAACATTGAAGTTTTTCTAAGAAGCGAGGGAAGTTTTTTTTTTTTTTTTGAGTGAGATCACTAGGGTAACATGTCTAGAACCCGTCCATCGTGCTAATAGCCGTCCACTTGGCACTAAAACTTCCTGTGTGAAAACTAGCAGTGCTAGAAAGCCGTACATAGGCTTAAGCTGTAGGCTAAGTTGTCCTACAGTTTAAGCCTATGTACGGCTTTCTAGCACTGCTAGTTTTCACACAGGAAGTTTTAGTGCCAAGTGGACGGCTTCTAGCATAGTGGACGGGTACTAGATACGTTACCCTAATGCCACTTTACGATTTTTCTTATATTTTTTCTCAAAGTGAGGAGGAAGAATTGTTAAATCAAGAAAAGCAGACGTGTTGATAGTTTTTTTTACATGATGAAGAAACAAGTGGACAGCAAACCTTTTGGGATGTGTTGGAAATGATCGAGTTGTTCCAAAGCGACCGCGCCTCTGTAAATTTGGAAACAGAATGTATTGTTTCCTCTTTCTTCACTTTTATTTCACATTTTTCTCACTTTATTCTCATGTTATCGTTTGTTCTCTCGTTTTCTTTTAATGTTTTTGCATCTTCTTTAGCTCCTTCGTTTTCTTTAATGCTCTCGCGTATTTTTTTTCTCCATCGATTTCTTTTATTGCTCGTTCATTTTCTTTCGTTCCCTCGTTTTCTTTTAACACTGTCACGTTTTCTTTCACTAAATTGTTTCTTTCTCACCGCTTGCTTTTTTTCCCTGCCCAGAATGTCGGCTTTCCTTGAGGTCTAAAACAAAGTTTCTCCTACGAAAACCAAATTACGGTCCAGCACTTCGGAGATAAATTTTCTTCCTCCGTTTTCTGTAGCGGCGGTCGCCTCGAGGGGGCACCCTAATATGCTGACTCGGCATCCCTCGGAGACGCGTTGGTCACGTCCGTTGCCCCGCATCGCTTCATTTAAAGGGGGAATGGGAGGTCATCGCACTTTAGCTGGACTGAAGACTTCGTAGACTTGCTTGCTCTGAAGCAAGTGTTGTCCTAGAACCCTTCTGGTGTACCTCCGGGAGATACCTACTTGCCTAGACGTGAATGTAGATTGTAGAGTACAGAAAAAATTAAGTTTTTGTCCTATACAAGGACGCATGTGCATGTACTTTCTGGCAGTACACTGGAAAGCGTACTGGTATTAGTGATGGTTCGAATATCATTTTTTGGACATCCGCGGATGTAGATGCAGTTGCTGATGTTGCCATCTTGACATCCGCGGGTGTAGATGCGGATGCCAAAAAAGGTGCTGATGTTCCACAGAGGCGGATGCGAATACTCGCCCTATCACTAACTGGTTTTGGGATCCAATTTTTCCAGTGTATGTGTGTTATCATTATTTTAAAATCGGCTGGTAACTGCCTATGCGTGCACTAAGACAACTGCTGTAACGAAACCAGCACGCTCTTCGGTGTAGCGACGGGATGCGGCTAGCACTATAGTCTGACCATTTTATGCAGGCGGTTCGGTCGTGGTCAAATTCCTCTACGGCGTTGCCAATTTTATGAGCATATCTGAGATTTTGTTCGGCCCGTATCTTAGCCCCGCCCCCTAATTGCATATAGAGAAATCTCAGAAATATCATAGGATTGCCCCCGCTGTTGAGGAATTTGACCACCACCGAACCGCCTTCATAAAAAGGTCAGACTACAGGTTCATTACAACTTTGCGCTAAGCCAGCCCTGAGTTAGCGAGGGGTGAACACCAAACGGTAATCTAGTAAAAAGTTAGTACTACACTAGCACAAAGTTAGCGTCGCGTATTAGCAATAAGCTAGCATCGGTAATTTAGCGCTAAACTAGCCATAAGTTAGCGCTAAACTAGCCATAAGTTAGCGCTAAACTAGCCATAAGTTAGCGCTAAACTAGCCATAAGTTAGCGCTAAACTAGCCATAAGTTAGCGCTAAACTAGCCATAAGTTGGCGCTAAACTAGCCATAAGTTGGCGCTAAACTAGCCATAAGTTGGCGCTAAACTAGTCATAAGTTGGCGCTAAACTAGTCATAAGTTGGCGCTAAACTAGTCATAAGTTGGCGCTAAACTAGTCATAAGTTAGCGCTAAACTAGCCATGAGTTAGCGCTAAACTAGCCATGAGTTAGCGCTAAACTAGCCATAAGTTAGCGCTAAGCTAGCCATAAGTTAGCGCTAAACTAGCTATAAGTCGCGCTAAACTAGCCATAAGTCGCGCTAAACTAGCCATAAGTCGCGCTAAACTAGCCATAAGTCGCGCTAAACTAGCTATAAGTTAGCGCTAAACTAGCCATAAGTTAGCGCTAAACTAGCCATAAGTTAGCGCTAAACTAGCCATAAGTTAGCGCTAAACTAGCCATAAGTTAGCGCTAAACTAGCCATAAGTTAGCGCTAAACTAGCCATAAGTTAGCGGTAAGCTAGCATTGAATTGGCGCTGAGTTTGTGGTTTTTTTTTCGGTTATAAGCGGTTAGTTAAGTGAAATAAAAACGTATCACATGCGAGTTATTTTTAACGTCATTTTCCCATACCGAATGCCAACCAACATCTGTCCTCGAGATAAGGGGCTCCTGATAAGGCTCGATAGCGTCACTGATAGCGTGGGAACCTCCCCCTGCTGGCTGGTATCTGTCCCACCAGTTGTTGCGTCAGTGTGCGTCTTTGCGTCCTGTGCGCCAGCTCTGTGTCGTCTTGACGTATCGTTTGTCTTACGTGGTGACGTGTGCGTCATATGTGGTGACGTGTGCGGCGTGGTTACTTCTGCGTCGTTGTTATTTGTGCACCAGACGTAATTACGAAAGTGCGTCATAGCTGCGTGTGTCTGTTTTGGCGCAGCTGCGTCATGTGACGCGCATTTTCGGTGAAAACTAACTTTCAAAAAGGCCGAGAATTTCTACAAGTGTCGCAAAAACTTTGTCCACAAATCTATAGAACAATCAAAGTTTGTTGGGATAGCTTCGAAAATTTAGTTTTATTTGTCGACGATCGTGCGAAGTTGGTAAAATATATTAAAAAGTCGTAAACAATAACTTAATTGGTGTGAAACAACTCCCAATTTATAGAAAATTTCCCTTCTCTAGAAAAAGCGCGAGAAATTTGGGGAAACATCAAATTGCCCTCAAAAATTCAAGCATTCAGAAAAAATTTCGAATGTACAAATGGCGGACGCTGACCGAATTTTCTCAGTTTTTGGAACGGATCTAAGGCAATCCCAAAATGATTTGGCTTTAGGGGATCTTGGATCCCCTAGCACTCAAAGTTCCACAGATCCCTACTATTCAGACCCAGGATTGACCGACATGGATCTGATAGACCTTGGATCCCAGAACTATTTTCCAGGACAGGGACCTGCAAATGTCAGGTCCAGTAAATCAACTGGGGATCGTAGAGGGCGCTGGACCAGGATGTATAATGCCCTCAGTGGAGGGATCCTGGACGTTGGGTCCAGACGGCAGAATGCCGCGAATGGAGATGCTACCACAAAGGATCCAGTCACTTCTGGAACCAGTGATACCGGGTCCAGCTTCAATTCAAGTATATACACCGGATCCAGTGTAGACACTCGATCCTATAGTACCAATGAAGAATCTAACGGAGGATCCAGGTGCTATGTCAATACCAGGTCGGGAGGACCCAACATAGGATCCGAATCCAAAATAAGTAGTACATTCACCGGCGATCAAGGATCTTCTCCGCCCGGTTTGAGATCCACCAATGATCCCAAGGGACCTAATGTCCATCCGTTCACGGGTGTCAATATCGGCATGGGTACAATCGGCGGGAGCAGCTCCTTTGAAAAGGTCCAGGCCAAGTGCGAAGGTGATGCTAAAGTATACCTATGTTCCGTACCTATTGGTTTACCGATGTATAATCATATAGGTACTTTATGATCCTATGTCACATATCTGTTTATCCATACCTATTGTGTGCTTGATTACGCATAGGGGCCTATGTTGTACCGTACGTAGGTATGTACCTGTTTACTCATATTGATTAGGCCTACATAAATATATATAGACCTATATTGTACAGGTACTTATAGACAGTAATATACCCATATCGTATGCATATATAACTAAGCATATTTTGTATACCTCTCTGCTGAGTGTTAACCCATATCGTATATATAGAAACTTATATACGATGGGAACCTAAGAGATTACTGCCGTACTATTTAGATACATACATAAATTATATACTGTACATATATTATATATATACATGTTAACCCATCCTGTATGTGTATTCCTCTACCGAAATTGAAATTGTAGGCATAGGTACCTCTAATGTATATCAATATATATGCTTGTAAAACGTAGTTACCTACATACCTATTACATCCACCTATATTTCTGTAACTACTGTAACTACAGTACGTGCCTCTACTGACTACGGTACATAGGTATATTTTTTCATGTAGGTATTACGCAAGTAACTTATTGCAATCTCCTGAAAAAGAAAGTAAAGAAATTAACTAAGAGTTTCTAGCATTTTGCTGTCACTAGGTCCGCGTAATCTCTCCTGGAATGCCGTAAAATTACGGACTCTCTGCGTTGTAGAAAGTTACGGATAGGCCGTAAAATAATGGCAAATTTTCTTCATAATTTCACCGAACAGCCGTGAAGTTGACGATTTTTTTTTGTCATACTTTCTACTAGAAACTTTATCCTCATTAGGAGGCATCGGATGGGCCGTATGCCACAGGGTTAGTTTAGTTAGGTCCGCCCATCCTTTGCTATGGGGAGCAGCGCCTCCATGCAAGATATCTTCATAGGTCACCTCATCTACTCTGTCTTTCTTACCCACTTTGCTTCCTCACAATTTCATACTCCTACTGTTGATGCTTGTCCTATTTTATTTTCTTCTTTCCCGACTTGCTGTTACCATGCGCGTTGATACTGACTGGGAACACCCTCTTGCATGGGTTCCACTTTCAATTTACATACTCAATGTCCCTTGTTTGTTCCTCTGTGAGATCGCCGGAGGCCTAAACTACTCCGTGCAGCAATAATAGCTGTACGGCATTGCATAATTAGAGCACCCAGAGATCGCCTACCTCCGCCTAGCAAAGCAACGTTTACGAAATTTTCGAAGTGGTTCTGAACGTACTGATTTCCTTTCTATCAACACCAAAATTGGGTCGTTTGTGCCCATTGATAGTAAAAACAGCTTCTGTGATTTTCTTGAAGAGCCATTCATATCCTTTCCAGTTAAATTGATGACAAAGATTATCAAACGCACAAGTAGAGCCATCGATCTTCACCAAATTCGATCAATTAATCGTCGTGTTGACCAATTATTCGTCGTGGTAGACCTAACATGAAAATTCATACATAACTTTCTGAGTTACGGTACTATAAAAAAAATAGGAAATGGATCTTCTCTAAAAGTTGAATCATCTGTTAGCTGACATGCCTAACAATCCCTGTAAATTTCGGAAAGCCCGTTAATGACTTTCCGAGTTATCTTTGTGATAGACAAAGAGACAGGCAGACAGACAAGTAAACACGACAAAAACATAACCTCCCTGGCGGAGGTAATTATATTCGTAATCTGTTGAAAAATTATAAGTTTAATCATACTTAATTATCGCTTTAAACACAAATTATAGCCTCGATAGACTCGATATAATCATATAGACTCGATATATATCATATAGACTCGAATTATAGACTCGATATAATCATAAATATCTTTAGTGTCATCATTAGGCTAGTGTACTAGTATCTGAGTGTTAGTTGATGTTATTTTGATGTTGCTACATACTATGTTGGCCTATGTAAAGAATTTTATATTCTGTGGTTTTTTTTTCTTATTCTATTATTCCAAATTCTAACTTGCTACATTATCGCAGCTTTCTATGTATTACCATACATGTTCATCAGATTAATCCTGTGTCATAATTCTTCATGCTATGAGTTTACTCCGTATTTAAACTGCTGTACCTACGTACCTTCTAACAATGCTTTTTATATCCTATATTTTATTTTAATGCTCTACCTGAGGTAAATTTTCTATGGTCGTTTTTGTCTTGTATATTATAAATGCTGGTTTCCATTTTTTCTAATTGTGCATGTTCTGCCCACAGATGGAGGAGACGAGCGACCGATCATCGTCGACATGAACGAGTCGTCAGGGTACGAGCGCAACCTCTACCTCTACTCGGTGGGTGCAGCTAGACGTAGTCTTCTACCTACCTATAGGACTAGCTATAACCTGTGGAAATTCCACAGGATCAAAGCAATGTTCTTCAGTGATATCTCAGACTCGTACCTATCGTCCTCATTTTCCCATATCTAATGCTTAGGGATCTTGTGGAAATTCTACAGAACCAAAGCAATGTTCTTTGATTATATCTGATCCGTATAGTGGATACGAAGTGTGAAAATGTACCTATTAAAAGTCAGACTGCAAATCTTCTACCTGCGAGCAGTAACTGCTCAACTTTAAGCTTATCCTCGCTGTTCCTTCTCGGGACTTCATCAAGGATACTCTAATTTTTCCATATCTAATGCGGAAAGCGTAACGGTCTTACAAACAGGGGCGTAGGAAAGAGCTAAGAAAATTGAAGTATGACTATATATACTTTGTATTTCTTCTTCCCCAGCCCAAGCTGAGTGCTTCTGGCTATGCATACACATAGATATTTAAAAAAAATCTTCTAGTGAGAATGCACCGCCTTATTACCTGGTGCGGAATTTGTTATGCTACGGAGAATATTTTAATTTGTCACATTAAAGAATATCAGAATTTGAAAAAAAAAATACTTTGGAAGTCTTTTCATTCTAGAATTATATATATCTGTACCATTTGTCTATGTCCTTAACCACTGCCCGGAGGCGCTTTAATTAAATAACGGATCAATCGATGCGCGCCACTGGAAGCGGATGTCCTCAGTGGTAAAAGAAAAATAAAACTTAACAAGTTAACACGGAGAGTTTCTTGACGACAATAATGTCGCCGCTGCTTGTAGAAGCACAACAGCACTCTAAACACCGCAAGTGGACCTTTCAACGCAGTGGAACGTCGCCCACGTCACGAAGGACGCAAGGGCGGTGCATCAGCAATTGGTGATGTTTTTGTGGCCCTCATATTCGCCCGACCTCAACCCAATGGACGACGCTTCCCAGTGGCCCATCCTTGAGGCAAAGACTTCTACAAGAACACACAAAAACCTGGATGGTCTTAAGGGAGCTCTTCTTCATGCACGGGCTGATATCGACTGGATAGCGTACTTGCGTGCCTCCAATACTCCTTTTTTTAAGTCTCCTCGAGCAGCAGCGCCGGCTAAAGGTGGTCACGTCGTATAGGACATCTGCAAGTTGGAGAGAAATCATTCTAAATTTTAAAGACTTGAGAAGATATTTGAATTCTCGTTTTTTTTCAACTTGATAAATTAAAATATCCCCCGTTGAAAAACGTATTCCCTCCCCGGTAGTACAACCTCTATTCTTCATCTTTGTGATCAGTAACTATTTCCTAATTGGTCTCATAGAACTAAGGAATCATAGACGGTACAGTTCCGGAACGACCATATCTTTGAGTGCTGAGCTGGCATGCGCTTGTCCCTGGGGTCGCCTCTCCTCCAGCTAGGTGAATTCGCGCTGTGTGCTTCTTGCCTTGTTAGTGTTGCTGCCATCAAATACATGATCCTGCCCACCCCCAAATGTGTCCTTCGATCGCCTCTCCCTCTAATACGTGGTCCTGTCTATCGCTGACTATTCTGTCCATTTCCATCATCAGCAGCAGCAGCATCACATTTCTATCTGTCATCACCATGTCAGTGCCAACTACACCATCGTCACGGACATTCCCTGAACTTATGATCTTTACTTGAACCCCAATTATTGGGCGAGTACAATCATCACCACTACTCTAACCCCAATTATTGGGCGAGTACAATCATCACCACTACTCTAACCTCAATTATTGGGCGAATACCATCATCACCACTACTCTAACCTCAATTATTGGGCGAGTACCATCATCACCACTACTCTAACCTCAATTATTGGGCGAGTACCATCATCACCACTACTCTAACCTCAATTATTGCATCATTTCCAGCACCATCACTACTCAAACCTCAGCAATTATAGAATCATTTCCGTTACTAGCCACTCAAACTTTAATTATAGGATCATGTTCATCATGTTATCATTTTCTACCAGTAACGATTTCAATAATTATAGTTGGACTAGTGTCCCGAGCCGTCATTGTAAATGACGGCATATTGGGTTATTAATGACTGGTGCACGTGTGCGATAAATGACGGCAGTAAGTTAGCCCCTCAGGAAAACCCCGCTGGCTTCTTCATTTTTCCCCTATCTAATACTGAAGAAAAAGATTCCAAGGTACTCAACTTTTTTTTCGCCTTTTGAAATCTGAATTTTCCCCCATCTTATTAGTTGTATTTTTCCCCTATCTAATACTGAAGAGAAAGATTGCAAGGTACCCCACCTTTTTTTTCGCCGAAAAAAAATTGCAAGGTACCCCACTTTTTTTTTACATTTTGAAATCTGAATTTTCTCCTATCTTATTCCCATAGAGCGTGACAGGAAAAATATAAATAATAAATAAATAAATAAATAAAAACACGACGTGAATTATTATATAGTAGATTATGTTCATCAGCGATGTATCCTCTCTACCAGTAACGATTTCAATCATTATAGCTAATTGGATTATGTTCATCAACGATGTATCCTCTCTACCAGTAACGATTATAATTATAGCTAATTGGGTTATGTTCATCAGCGATGTATCCTCTCTACCAATAAATGTCTTTGTCCATCAGGAGGAGCTGGCGGACAGGCCGCGCATGTCCACCATCATCAACCAACTGGCGAACTACAATGTGGCCATCCCTACGGCGCAGGATCCCGACGCCAAGCCCGCACGGGTGGGTATGGGTCTGTGTGGGGTCTAAATGGGTCCACGATTATAGATCTACTCCGGTCCCCAAAGTTTAAATGTGGTCCGTAGGCATATAACTAGATATACAAGTGTCTAGAGCAGTTAGCTCAGTAGTCTTTCAATTGGTTTCACTAAATATACTGGCGCGCGGTGCAGTATTTAGCTGAATAGGTTTCCATGTTAACGGAATTTAAATACACAGGCCCCGTAAGCATTTTTAACCGGGATTGGATTAGCTTGCAGGGGATTTAACTAGGTATACATAGGAACCTATTGGTGCTCTGGACAGTAAGCTAAATAGGCTCCCAAGCCCATCAGGGAGCATAGGAAAGGCAATAGGGTTAGGTCAGTTAAGATTGCCCATCCTATGTTACGATGAGCAGCGTAGGTTCTGGACAGTAGCGCCCCCCGGGGGACCCTGAAAGTTACCTTAGCAGTTAGCTAGGCCTTCGGGACGTCTGTATTTCGTGCTCATTTTGCTTCCTCCCGATTTCATAATCCTTCCAATATTACTTTTTGTCTGTTCTTCCTCTGCTTTCCCGACTTACTGTTCCCGTGCGCTCTGATCCTATGTGGAAACACCCTCCTGCCAGGGTTTCACATTTCTATCCCTCTAGTACTGTACATATGTCTATTTCTTCCTCTGTGAGAGCGCCGTTGTTGTGGAAACTGAGGCATAAACTACTCAATATAGCCAATTTAGTGTAGGTTTGACTTAGATATATTGCCCTTAACATTCTCTGAAATAGATTCTCGAAAACGTAGAGCTCTCTTTAGGTCTCGAATAGGGTTCGAAGATTGTGATAGGTCCCTAATGTTTCTAATAGGTCTCTAGGATATAAATTCAGGGAAACCAAATATAATTCAGGAATCAAAATAGCCTCTCCTTTTTATACAGGTTTCAAATATGTTCCGGAAGGGGAAATATGTCGCAGGACTCTAATATGTTCCGGGGCTGCTAATGATCACTGGCATCCAAATAGGTCCCTGGAATTGGAATATGTCTTGGGGTTACAGGTGGTTTCCCGAAAACCAGCTAGGTTTCTGGATTATTTTCAGGTAGCAAGATTTCACGTGAGTCCAGGAATCGAGAAAATCTGTTACCTTTACATGTATATGATTTGGTCCAGGGGATCCCGAGAGGTTCTTAGTAACTACATAGGTAGCTTGTAAATAATAATAATAATATGCTTTATTAGGTACACATATGGAATGGTACACAGGAGACAGCTTAATACTAAAGTTGCATTAGACACTTAGATCGGGACATACTATCATTATTAACTATACTGCATTGCGGCGTCTTGATAGTTCTGTAAGCTTGCAGATACACTATGTCCCGAGATTCTAGATAAGTTCTAAAATTACCAATAGGTCTGGGAATCTATATAGGGTCCCTAGCTTTCAAATAGGTCCCGGGGTTTTAAAGCACTCCCATAACTCTAACGAGCAATTGGAAGGGTCTGAGGACGTAATCGTCGCTTAATCATTCCGCCTCTGGCGCCATAGCTCTGACAATGGGTGGTTGACTGCCGCCGTGCACTTTTCTAGACCTATGTGCATCCATCTGTAGCACGAACCAGTGCGTGTTGCTGTCCAGTTGATGTGTGCTGTCAAGTTGACGTAACCTTTACCGACCTGACATAGGTCTCCCATCGTTGAACTAACATGAAGTTATTTGCTCGCGCCACAACCGAATAGGTGACGTAGCCCATCAGCAGTCTGTATGTTACCCTCACCTAGAGGCTCGACTCCACTGATTGGCTATGACGTCACATATGTTTATCACGTGATGAAATAACCCCTGTACATACTGACCCATCCCCTACCCCCCTACTTACTGAGTCTCCCCTCCACCGTGGGCAGCCGTCCGCCATGCTGGGCACTTTGCTGGGGGTGTACCTCCCCTGCATCCAGAACATCTTCGGCGTCATCCTCTTCATCCGAATGCCGTGGATTGTGGGTACGGCAGGCGCCATCCAGGCCTTCCTGCTGGTCTTCATGTGCTGCTGTACCGTGAGTGGCAGATGTCATTGTAATTGGACGCACTGAATACGCCTCATTGTAGCTACCGTGAATGGAAAATGAAGCGTATATAATAGCTAGCTGGCAGTAGACTGACCAGCAGGCCCATTGCCAGGGCTATTAGTACAGTAATTGAATGTTTGCACCGTGGCTAAATGACTTCAATGAGTAATGGCAACATTGAATGACTGGTCTTTACTTCCGCCTAGCATGTGATGTTTTTACCGGGATTTGTCTCTTTGTCTCTCTGTTAGCAACGTAACTCAAAGAGCTATGAGCGGATTTGCAGGAAATTTATATGAAATGTTAGGACTGTTGCGAGCAACAAATGATTAAATTGATGAGATGATCAGTCCGTCCCTTTGCCTTTCTATCTTTCTGCCATTACGTTTCTTGGCCGGGGTCTACGTTCTCGGAGTACAGCTCTGGTTACTTTTCCCCCAGGAATCCACGTTTTCACCTGACCCTCATCTGAGTTGAATATGGTGGGCCATTAGCCATAGGATTATTGTAGCTAGGGTCGCTCATCTTCTTCCTTTTCCTCTTCGAGAACATCTAATTTGGGCTGGTAAAGAAGGCTTAAATCTAACCACTACATATCTGAATTTACTGTTTTCAATCTCCAGACGTTTTTGACGGGCATCTCGATGTCGGCCATCGCAACAAACGGCGTCGTCCCGGCAGGCGGATCCTATTTCATGGTGTCCCGGTCCCTGGGGCCCGAGTTTGGTGGAGCCGTGGGCCTGCTCTTCTACACCGGGACCACCGTGGCCGCCGCCATGTATATAATTGGCGCCGTCGAGATATTAATAGTAAGTGTGGCTGGAAACTGATTCAGATCGGGATAGGCCCTAGGCTAAATTCTATTGTTAACGCCATCAAGATATTAAAATTACGGTAAGTGTGCATGGCAGAGGTTTCAGATAAGGAGAAGCCTCAGGCTACATTTCACGCTATACACCCCTCTATTCCAGACATACATAGCGCCCGGGATGTCCATATTCGGCGACTTCACGAAGGACGTGAACATCATGTACAACAACTTCAGGGTGTTCGGGTCCATATTGCTCGTCTGCCTCGTTACCGTCGTCAGCATCGGTGTCGCCTTCGTCAGCAAGTTCGCCTCGATCGCCCTCGCCTGCGTCATCGGCTCCATCCTCTTCATCCTCGTCGGTATCTTCGTCAACATCAACGGCTCTGACGACATGATGTGAGTGACCAGCTTGGTGCTTGTAGTGACGAACTGGGTGCTTGTTGTGACGAACTAGGTCACTAGGTGCTTATAGTGACGAGCTGGGTGCTTGTAGTGACGAGCTGGGTGCTTGTAGTGACGAACTGGGTGCTTGTGGTGACGAACTGGGTGCTTGTGGTGACGAACTGGGTGCTTGTAGTGACGAACTGGGTCACTAGGTGCTTATAGTGACGAGCTGGGTGCTTGTAGTGACGAACTGGGTGCTTGTGGTGACGAACTGGGTCACTAGGTGCTTATAGTGACGAGCTGGGTGCTTGTAGTGACGAACTGGGTCACTAGGTGCTTATAGTGACGAGCTGGGTGCTTGTAGTGACGAACTGGGTGCTTGCAGTGACGAACTGGGTGCTTGTAGTGACGAACTGGGTGCTTGTAGTGACGAACTGGGTGCTTGTAGTGACGAACTGGGTGCTTGTAGTGACGAACTGGGTGCTTGTAGTGACGAACTGGGTGCTTGTAGTGACGAAGTGGGTGCTTGTAGTGACGAACTGGGTGCTTGTAGTGACGAACTGGTTGCCTGCAGTGACGAACTGGTTGCCTGCAGTGACGAACTGGTTGCCTGCAGTGACGAACTGGTTGCCTGCAGTGACGAACTGGGTGCTTGTAGTGACGAACTGGGTGTTTGTAGTGAGGAACTGGTGGCCTCTAGTGGTGAACTGGAGGCCTGCAGTGATGAACTGGTTGCCTGCAGTGACGAACTGGTTGCCTGCAGTGACGAACTGGTTGCCTGCAGTGACGAACTGGTTGCCTGCAGTGACGAACTGGTTGCCTGCAGTGACGAACTGGTTGCCTGCAGTGACAAACTGGTTGCCTGCAGTGACAAACTGGTTGCCTGCAGTGACGAACTGGTGGCCTCTACTGGTAAACTGTTTTCTCAACTCTGCTGTTATCAATACTAACGTGTTTTTGTCTTCTTTCTTTGCATTGTAAAAGTTTCTGTGGTCAAGAACCGTCTGCAGTACCTACACGGGTTCGTGTTTTAGTTAGCGTGCCTACTACTTGCCCTCTATCTTTTCTCTGCTAGTTTCCCGTGTCTCCTGTACGTAGCTATATGAAGCGCATTGATCGACGTGTCCATCGACGTGCCGTGTAGCCCTTATTTCTTCCTCAGTTGGATCACCTTAGAATAGATGTTGAGATGAAGGCGCAAACTATTCAATAAAACAAGAACTTCACCCCTATTGCATAGTTTTCGCGAATAAGTTTCATTCCCATACCCTAATAACTATCGCAGTGGCGTAGTTAAAAAAACATACTGCTCGCTTGTGGCCTTAGGTTCGCTTCCTAGCCAGGAAGGTATTAGTTGCTGGAAATTGCAGCATCAACGTTCATATCATTCAATGTCCACTGCAGGGTCACTTAACTAACCGAAGTTGAAGAGTCGCAGTTGTCGCGATAAGCCTGTCGTTATCTTTCAATTTCCACTGCAGGGTCACTTACCTAACCGAAGTTGAAGAGTCGCAGTTGTCGCGATAAGCCTGTCGTTATCTTTCAATTTCCACTGCAGGGTCACTTACCTAACCGAAGTTGAAGAGTCGCAGTTGTCGCGATAAGCCTATCGTCATCTGAGGTGTTGTTCATTAATCTGCAGTATTATCCCTTGTATGTCCATTCCTCCCCACCCCCTCCTCCTCCTCCTCCTCCTTAAGGGGCATTGGATGGGCTAAAGGGTTAAGTTAGTTTCACCCATCCTATGTTATGGGGAGCTACGCCCTCAGGGGACCTTATAGGTTACCTTAGCCGTTAGCTAGGCCTTCTGGGCGTTTGTCTTTCGTGCCCATTGTGCTTCCTTCCATTTTCATACCCCTACTTGCTCATACTTTATTCTTTCCCGACTTGTTGTTCACATGCGCGTTGATCCTGTGTGGGAACACCTTCGTGCATGGGTTCCAAGTTTCTATCGACAGGCTATATGTTCCTTGCTTCTTCCTCTGTTAGGTCGCCGACGTTCTGGAAACGGAGTCTTAAACTATTCACTAATCAATATAAGTACAATTACTTCGCTCAGTCCCCGCCTGAAGTGAGTCTCGTCTCCACCAGGATGTGCGTCCTGGGTAACCGGCTGCTGGCTGAGCCTGAGGATGGCAACTGCACCCAGGCGTACGGCAACGCCCTGTGGAACATGTACTGCCAGACGGACAACGGCAGCGTTGTTGAGGACCTCAAGGACTGCGACCCTTACTTCGCCACCCACAACCTCACAATGAAGAAGAGCATCCTGGGCCTTGCTTCCGGGATCTTTGTCAGTGAGTCTTGGTTGGTTGTTTGTTTGTGCGAGTCCTCTTCCGAGTTATGTACAAGTCCTGCTCGCCACACGAAGTCAAGGATCCCAAGTGCCTTCTCCGCCGTGGGTGTAGCAGCTGACCGCAGTTCCTGTTGAGCAGGTTAGTTTTGTTGAGTTAGGTAGGTTCTCCATGTTTCCCTTTCTGTTCCGCAAGGTGGCCCGTCGATTGGTGATAAGCGACCCATCCCATGGGACTCCTATCTACTCCCGTATGGGGGGCCACGGAAGGGACCCCCGCACGAATATTCGCTTTCTTCTGTCTTCTTCTCTCTTCGGTTTTCGTCTCCTTTTCTGCGCCTCACGGCTGAGCGATTTCGTTCGACCGAGCCGTGTGGAGTTGGAGATGCTCGCGCCTTATTTCCTGCCAGACATGGTGCCCCTGGCCAAGATGTTCTAATAGAACTAATCTGAGTTCTAAACTATATCACCCAAAATTGGATCGCGGTTATATAGTCTTTGTATCTGATACAGCGGGAAAACAAACTCACAATCTAATAATGATATAATAATAATAATAATAATAATATTAGTTCTAAGTCTTTGTCCTCAGAGAACATTCCTAATTTCTTTTCTTACCTTTTTATGTACGTTGTCGAATTTTCCAACTTAATTTCTTTTCTTACCTTTTTGTGTACGTTGTCGAATTTTCCAACCCAATTTCTTTTCTTATCTTTTTGTGTACGTTGTCGAATTTTCCAACCCAATTTCTTTTCTTACCTTTTTGTGTACATTGTCGAATTTTCCAACCCAATTTCTTTTCTTACCTTTTTGTGTACGTTGTCGAATTTTCCAATTACTCTGTTTATCAGCAAACCTTGGGCCTGAGTACATGGAGGAGGGTCAAATCGTAGCCTCTACCGACGACCCTGAGGACTACGACCCCTTCAACGGCAACACCTACAACCAGGTCATCATAGACATCACCACCTCCTTCACCGTCCTGGTGGGAATCTTCTTCCCTTCCGTCACTGGTGAGACGTTGCTTCATGCTTGTGTTGACTATTGTTCTATTTCTTCATTGTGGATCACACGATAGTGCAAGCCCGGGCTCGGATGCTCAAACGCCTTGTCAAGCTCCGTAACTGTACAGCTGCAGCCGACACGAATGCAACTGCTGAAGTTTTGCATTATTACTCTTCGATCTGACATCTGAGGTATACGTAGGTTGTAGATTCAAACCACTTCGATCACAAATTTGTACAGATCAGTACGAGAAAGTGATAAAAATCTGAGCCGTGATATCGATACTTCTTCAAGGAACTGTACAGTTTACATTACCGTAACTTTACAAGTCGTTCGTGCATCTGGCCCCTGTTGTCTTGTCCGCCATCTTGGATATGACTTAGTGCTGTTAATGTCTGTTATGGATTTGTTTGACGCATTCCTTGTCCGGTGTGTTTTAATGGTTATCCACAGAGGCCTTGTCTGCTATGCTGATATTGGCTACGCTTCATCTATACTATTCCCGCTGTGTTGAGAAAGTATTTGGGATAGTTCTGTCGCGGTATTCCTAGCGTTCATGTTGCGTCTGTCGGCAACCTAATGCTTTTTTCTGTCATTTAGCTTATGACTTCACCCCTACTCCTCGCGTGTGTCACAATGGGCTCTAACCCTTGAGAATAATAATGGGCTCTAACTTTGTTTCTTTCAAACGGTCGAGCCGCCTTATTGATCGTAACATCCTTGGTTCTACTCACATACTATGGCCACCATTATGGATAATCCCGTCATATGTAGTAGAGAGCAATAAGTTTGACCGCCTATTGCCGCCATCTTGATTACTGCCGCCATCTTGATTACTGCCGCCATCTTGATTACTGCCGCCATCTTGATTACTGCCGCCATCTTGATTACTGCCGCCATCATGATTACTGCCGCCATCATGATTACTGCCGCCATCATGATTACTGCCGCCATCTTGATTATTGCCGCCATCTTGATTATTGCCGCCATCTTGATTATTGCCGCCATTCCCTCCGCAGGTATTATGGCGGGCAGCAACAGGTCCGGGGATCTTGCGGACGCCCAGAAGAGTATCCCCACCGGCACCCTGTGCGCCATTGGTACCACTTCCTTCGTGTACTGCAGCTACCTGCTGCTCTTCGCCGGCACCTACGACAGCCTGCTCATGCGGGACAAGTAAGTTTAGCGTCGTGGTGGAGTCCTCTATCTATGTCATGATTGTCATCTTGAAGTTCATAGTGTCGTACCGCTGTGAGCGAAACCGGTGCCTCTGCTGCTAGTGATGCTACAATCTGTTAAGGAATCACAGCAGTATAACATCCCCCAATTGTGTATCGTAACCCTAGTTATTGTACACCATGCCTCTGGTAGCACCGTCTCTCGTATGTCGGAGGCCTAGAGTAAGAGAATCTATGTGTTGATGAACCGCCACCTAAGTTGAGATGATACGGTGGAGAAGTTAGCTAGCCAATGCTATATTAGGGATGTATGTTGATCAGTTAGATACAAATGGGCGGTCTCGGTAGTTGAACTGTGAGACTTAATTGTAGCTCTTCTACCCTGTTAGCTTCCTGTTATAGCAACTACTGTACTGCACTCGAGTCTCGCGCCCCATTCTGGGGATGACCTTGCTTGGGGAAATTGTATTGGGCAGCTATCAATAAAGGGACTGAGACGCCGATACTCAGGGGACCTATGACTAAAACTCTCGGCCTTCGCTGAGCTGTAGAGGAAAGGGAAGCATTAGGCATCGATATTATAGAATGGGGCTTTGCGCACCGCTGTTTTGGAATGAGGCTTGAAGCAACCACTTTGGAATGGGGCATTAAGCATTCCTGTTTTCGAATAGAGCATTACCCTTCCTCAAAAACCAATGCCTTTGCACACGTGTAACTCCAGCTTTGGAACTGCGATAGGAAATGAGGACTCTCTGACAGGTCTATTGTTAAGTCTCGTGCTTAATGCCCCAAGGAACACACAGTACAGCAACTTAGTTTATGGAGGTTGGTCCCTCAGCAATGCCTATTTCCCCATGACGTATAGCGTAGGTATAGAGGATCCATAGGACGTCCGTGACGTACCATCTGCCCACCAGGTTCGGCTACAGCGTGGGGGGCAAGCTCGCCATAGCCAGCATCGCGTGGCCCAACAAGTGGGTCATCCTCATCGGGTCGCTGCTGTCCACCATCGGGGCGGGGATGCAGTCCCTCACGGGAGCCCCCCGTCTCCTGCAGGCCATCTCCAAGGACGCCATCATCCCTGTGCTTGCGCCCTTTGCTAAGAGCACCTCCAGAGGCGAGCCCTTCCGGGCCCTCTGCTTCACCGCCTGTGAGTGGGTCTTGCCGTCCCATGTGCGAGGGATCCTGTGTTGGGACACCTTCGGGCGTGGGTTCCACCTTTCAATCGATGTATAATTGTACTGTATATCTCATGTTTCTTCCTGTTATATCTTCTTTCTTGTGAGGATGGAAGCTTAAACTATGTAATACTAGAGTGCCCGCGCTCTCAGTAATGACAGCGAAGAATTTCTGATGACCCGTCTTGTGTTGCCCGTAGCATCATCGCAAAGATGTTAAGGCAGATCCTTACATTTTTAGGAATGAGCTCCCTGTCTGGGTAGTGCCGCGTGTTGACGGGACATGCATTTTATGATTTCACAGGTTATCAGCTATTTAGAGTAGACGGTTGAGCTCCCTTCTATACATGTAAGGCTCTTATTAACTTCCTTGTGCAGGATGTTGCGCAACTGCCAATTTGCATTAGGGAACCGTACAGATAAGCGTGCAAGGCTGAACAACACCAAGCTTTCTTTTGGTGATACGCTAAAAAGCGATGTTTTTGCCCGTAGTTGATATTGCTTCTAATAAGTACCGAGCTCTGTATCCAAAATACTCAAGGGTGGCATTAACTCGGACTCGGAAAGAGCAAGAGAAAACTTGTTCCCTTGAAAGAAGAACCCGAAATGTGGAGAAAACAATTCGCTACCGAGAAAATCATCGTTTCGTGGTCTTTGCGCTCCTGCTGATCGCTCAAGAATATCTTACCAGTTGCCTCGATAATTACCAAAATAAGAAAGTAAGAGTATCAGCTGAAGTTTGAATGAAGGAAATCTCAGAAGAGAGTACACAACACGATGGAAGAGATTGTTTAGAGAAGCCGTATGCATCTACAGTTCTACATCGAGAGGACTTCAACGTAGTCAAAGAAAGACCGGCATTCAGATATACTGTTCAAGTGCCATCATCTGCAACCTGGAATATTTTCTACCAGTCAGTTTTCTATAAAGTTGGCAGGATGACCACAGTCTTCAAGCAGATGAATTCCACTGATTCAACCAGGAAGGCCACAGCTAATTTTTGCTTATCTTTCTCGTTAAGAGCGTCACACGAAACTTATAAAAAATGAAAATATAAATATATAAACGCACGGCGGTCGTTCTTAGTATTAGATTGTAGCCATAGCCTGGCCTTTGGGGTGTCTGTCTTTCGTGTCCACCGTACTGACTTTCGTCTTTTTTTACTCTTCGTAATGATGCTTTGCATTGTTCTTCCTTCTCTTTCCCAATTCTCCGCCCGTCCATGGCTTTTTATCAACGTTCTATGTGTTCCTCCTTCTTTCTCTGTTCCACCTCTGTTTTGTGTCTAGTGGCTCGAACAAACAATTTATTTAAAATCTGGTACCTAGAAAATTCGCTAACTAGTGTATGAATCTATATTGCATTCGACTAACTAGCTTAGTTTTTAATCTATGTGGCTGCCCATTAACTATCTTCTTCATCTATGTTGCAGTGATCTGCTTTGTGGCGATCCTCATAGGCAACATTGACCACATCAACCCTCTGCTGAGTATGTTCTTCCTCATGTGCTATGGGTTCGTGAACCTCGCCTGTGCCCTACAGACGCTCCTGCGTACCCCTAACTGGCGGCCGCGCTTCAAATATTACCATTGGTACGTGCCGGGGTACAGGAGGTACTGTGGTGTGATGTATAGTGGAGGGGGGCTTTTGTGTGTTGGGTGTCGGAGGGTACTTGGTTATGTGGGATACTTAGGAGTAGTGTGGTCAGGGTGCTTGTGAGAGTTTGATGTACCTATGGGATACCCGAGGGGTACGCTATGGAGTGCTTGTGGTATTTGGCGTGTGTGGGACTTATGGTACGTGGTACTTGGGGTACTCGGGGATTCTCTTTTATGTGGGGTAGCTTAGGCTACTTTGGCACATGGGGTAGTTTGGGGATTTTGATACATGGGGTACTTCAGAATGCATTGGTACTTGGAACACTTGACAATAATTTAGTACACCAGGTACTTGACAGTATTTTGATACATGGGGTACTTGGGATAGATTTTCATACTTGGGTACATTGGATGTATTTTGAGACATGAGGTACTCGAGAGTTTACTCATGTAAGGCGTTCTATTCTATACTGGTACTTTAGTATACAGGGCCGTTTGGTACATGGTGTTGGTACATGAGATATCTGGAAGTATAATTTCTACTTGGACCATTATCTACTTATTTGCTAACAGGTGGGATGTCTTCATATATTTCTTGCTAAAAGTTATAACGAAACTTTTACCTGAGCCCGAATGAGCTATTTTTGCAGCTCGAAGCAATGCGGTTGGGTTTCCTAGTTTCGATGTGGGATCAAGACCGCTTTATCCTCGCTAATTACGTAGGCCTACCTAGCTTTTATTACATTATAAAACTTCATCGTAATTTAAACTTTTGGTGCAGGTCTCTATCATTCCTCGGCCTGTCCCTGTGCATCACGGTGATGTTCATGACGTCATGGTACTACGCCCTCGTGGCGATGGGCATGGCCGGCGTCATCTACAAGTACATTGAGTTCCGCGGTGCAGAGAAGGAGTGGGGCGACGGCATCCGAGGGTTGGCTCTGTCTGCTGCGCGTTACTCGCTGCTGCGGCTCGAGGAGGGTGGGTTTTGTGACCGTCCACCGTATTCGCCTGATCTGGCCCACCGGTCTTTGCTTCGATGTTAAAAATTGGAATCCAGTGGTCCTCGTACACGTCTGATCTAACCGTTTGCGTTTTTATGGTCTTAAGTAAAGTCTCGAGCCGTCTGTATTTCCCTATAAACTAACCTATCCTCCATACAGTCCTGATTTAACCAGCCTTCAAGTGCTCCCACTAGATCTCCACACGCCGAAACTGCTCTTCGTGCACTTTTTGTTCTCGGCCTCCTTACTCCCCTTACCAGTTGCAAATCCTCCTTTAAAGGTATTCCCCTCCGGGGGCATAGGATGGGCCATAGGCCATAGGGTTAGGTTAGTTAGGTTCGCCCATCCTATGTTATGGGGAGTAGCGCCCCCAGGGGGTTTGAGTAGGTTACCTTAGCCAT
>LQNS02278184.1:6788182-6799161 GCA_001587735.2 Parhyale hawaiensis | reverse complement strand
CGTGCATGGGTTCCCCGTTTTTCTGTCGACATACTATATGTCCCTTCCTTTTCCTCTCTTAGAAGAGCTTAGTACTTATTTAGGGAGGCTTAAATCTTCTTATAATACCTAATACCTGATAATAATAATAATTATTGTTCCCCCATTGTTCAGATGGACAGCGACATCGCTACCTACACGTACGAACGCACACTCATGATGGAACAGAGAACGCAGATGCTCAAAGAACTTCGTCTCAACAGGAAAGAAAGACTCAACTTGGTAAGTTATTTTTTGTTACCTACCTAATTTTATATGTTTAACGTAGACGTCCCCGGTTCGAGTCTCGGCGTGACCCTTTACATCTACTTCTATCGCGTACGAGGGTAGACGGATGTCGGTAATTTATTTTTGGTAGGACCGTAACCTCTGTCAAATTATAACTAGACACCGCTCCTAGAACAGCTTTTTTCCCTAGTTTTTGGCATTTAGTTCCAAATATGAAGTTGACTGCGGTTGCAGTTTCATTGGAATTTTGACTGATGTATGGGAATGAAGAGAGTTAGAAACACCAATGTCACGTTATGTGGATCTGGCGTCCAGTCCACGGGAACTCACGTCACCCTTTGGTTGCATGGATACTTCCAGGGCCGCTCCAAAGTATCAGGACACACTGTGTGTTTTCTGAAATCTTTCCGGAAAGTTCAAATTTTGAAAGACGATCAAATGTACAACGGGAAAAAGTAGTTTTCCGTTTAGGAGCAAGAACCAGTTGCCGGTTGTCTCGTTGATGCCAAGAAAAAAGTGCGCGCGGAGTATTCGCGAGGATGTAGGGTTTTCACCGTGTATGTGTATCAACCGTTCCGCACCCAGGGCTGACAAAGTTTCGATTTTTCCAAAGATCGTGTGGTTTCTCAAAAATCCCATTAGCAACCCTAGCAGCGGCTTAAGAACTTAGGGCTTCGGCTTAGTAACGGCATCGCCGCTGTCCAGCAAGGAGGTGGAGGTGGCGCTTTTGCAGTTATCCTCCAGGACGTGGCTGGAAGAGCACAGGAGGCCAGGCTAACAATTTAATAAATAATTCTGTGTACCGCAGCCAGCCCTTGAGGTGGGTCGTGGGCTGAAACGTCCAGACGTATTTCGGTTCTAGTTTTGGCACGGAGTTCGAGAAACTACCGGTGTGAAGTTTTTTTGTTTTATTTCATATAATATTTGCACTTTCAAGTCGGTAATAAAGCACTTCATTTAGCCTCGAGTTGCCTGCCTGGTATTGGCATACTTTTAATTCGATACCATAATTTTTTTCATTACTAGCACATGGTACGCGTAGAAAAGGTCTCGTCCTAAATACGTTTTGACCAGTACTGTGCCCTTACGGTACAGGGATTACAGGGAATGGGTCTGGAAGCTGTAAAATTTCCAATTGCTTAGGAAATGATTACATTTCAATTTGCCCAAAAACCGTGACCTCAGATATGACATTCTTCCACGGATTCTCCTTTTTATGAAATGAAATGCTTAGAAGTGCGACCTTTATCTTTCTTTTTACTTTTTTCGCTAATAGATATACAGGCGACACAGTATTTGGTTTTATAAACTACGGTTATTATGGATTACTGTGTTCTTAAAATATCAACTACAACGGCCTATTCGACTTTCCTCCAATTTTACAGCGTAAATTTTTACTCTTACCCCCTCTCAAAAGAAGACGCCATTACTCTAAAATAATGATGCGCGGGACACGAATTTGCCGGTCACGGCCATAAAAAATGCTTTGTTTTGGATAATCTCGTGTATTGGGTTTCCATTCACAGCTGCGCGCCATTCTTTGACTGTCAAATGCTTGCCTGAGCTGGGATGGTCTCGGCAGCACCAGTCCTACCAGTTCCCAAACTACGTGAAAAGTCGAGCATCATTGGATGTAAAATTATGGATTTATCATTTACAATCTTCAATGATGTCGTTCCCAAATTACATCTAAAGTAAGAAACTGGTTTTGCAAGTTTCGAGTACGACGCGTTACTTGGCGGACGATCGACGCAATGGCTTATACGTTTCTTTCATTTGACCCTGCAATATATGATTTTCTTTATTGTACTGAATTTTGCTTTAATATGCTTATCAATAGGAAAGAATTCCTTTCTGTGATGATAGCGTTTTCGAGGTAAATTTCATTAGTCATTTCGTGTACTGTAGGCGTTTAATTAAACGAATCCTGACTGATTGTGCGAGAGTACTGATGCATTGCTTGGCTTAATAAATCGATATCTCAATAGCTTCTCATTATTTATGACTGCAGCCTTTAAATTCGTGTTCAGCGCATTAATCTTACCTGAACAGTGGTCTAATGTTCTTGGGTTTGAGGGGAGTAGAGTAGGAAAAATGCCTTTCTCTCTTTCTTCCTAAAAAGCAAAGCTGAGACTCGCCGTTTTACCCATCGATTAAATTTTTTTCTCTGTTAAAGCTATGTTCTTAAAACATGTTGCTCAATATCTGTATTGTATGGTGACATATCAGTGCACATTAATTAATGATGCAACATTAATGAGTGTTGAAATTTTTCTGAATCATCTATATACGCCAACACATGCCGACCTTCTTCCACTTCCTGCAGCTTCTGTGCGAAAATTTTTCTCTTTTGCCTTTAAAATTTTTTCCATGTTCATTCCATTCTATTCCAAAGAGTTCATATTATTGAAGGAGTTCGAATTCATTCCACGTCAACGATAATCCTAAGTTCACTTCACTGCTAAAAATTCATTCTCCATCATAGACTGTTTGTGTACCTTTGACTGGTAAAGCTTTCCATTTTAGAAATTATTTAAGTTCATTTCAAAACTAAAATTCATTCCATTTCAGCGGTACCTAAGTTCATTTTACTGACAGAACCTCGTTCCATTTCAGGTATTATTTAATTTAATTTCATAACTAAAATTCATTTCAGGGTTTAATGAAGTTCATTCCAGAACTAAAATTCATTCCATTTCAGAGATAATTGGAAATCATTTCAATGTTAAATATTCATTCCGTTTCAGGGATAATTAAAGTTCATTTCATTGCTTGAAATTCATTCCATTTCAGGAATTATTTAATTTCATTTCAAACCTGACATTCATTCCATTTCAGGGTTAAATTATGTTCATTCTAGAACTAAATTTATGCATTTTAGAGAAAACGTAAGCATTTCAAAACTAAAATTGATTCCATTTCAGGGATAGCGTAAGTTCATTTCAAAACTAAAATTCATTCCATTTCAGGGTTAAATTAAGTTCATTCTAGAACTAAATTTATGCATTTCAGGGAATACGTAAGCATTTCAAAACTAAAATTAATTCCATTTCAGGGATAACGTAAGTTCATTTCAAAACTAAAATTCATTCCATTTCAGGGAAAATTCAAGTTCATTTCACTGCCGAAATTCATTCCATTTCAGGGATAATTTAAGTTTATTTTACTACGACTAAAATTTTATCCCATTACAGAACTAGTTTAAGTTCATTCCACAACTAAACTGCATTCCATTTCAGGGCTGAACCATTTTATTTCAGAAGTAAGTTAGGTTTCATTCCATGTCAAGGATACTTCAATTTTTTTTTTCATTTGTCATCTTGGACTTCATTCTATTTCAGAGAATATTTAATTTCATTGCAAAACTAAAATTCATTCCATTTCAGGTATATATAATTTAGTTTATTTCCCAAATTAAAAACTACTCCATTTCAAGGATAATTTGTGTTGGTTTCACCAGTTGAACTTCATTCCGTTCTTTTCAGTGTTAAGCTCATTCACAGTTCAGGCACGTAACTCATTCCCTTCCAGGACATACGGAACATTTCAGTATCAATTTCAGTCGTATTTTAAGATCATTCGCAGTTCAGGCACGTAACTCATTCCCTTCCAGGATATACGGAACATTTCAGTATCAATTTCAGTCGTATTTTAAGATCATTCGCAGTTCAGGCACGTAACTCATTCCCTTCCAGGGCATAGGGAACATTTCAGTTTCAATTTCAGTCTTATCTTAAGATCATAACTCATTCTTCTGTAAGGTATTAACGTTCTTTCAAGATGTACTTCATCATTTCAATGATATTACTCATTCCATGTTGGGATGTGCAAGGTTCTTTCGAAGTCAAATTCAGTCTTTTTCCAGGGTATAACTCATTACTAAGGAACTGGTAACTCATTCCATTTCAGGACGGTATTCACACTTTCATTCCACTCATCAGCTTGTCACAGTGCGGTTGATTTCCACCTCTTGAGCGCTTCCACCACTTGGACTAGATTATAAAGTGCCACTCATATCTCTTAACCACAAGTTTTACCTTCGCCAAGGAGATTATGTTTTCGTCGTGTTTGGCTTTCTGTCTCAAAGATAACTAAAAAATTATGAACTGATTTGGACGAAACTGACAGGGATTGTTAGGTATGTTGGGAGAAACAGATGATTAACTTTTCGTAAAGATATGTCCATCCGTTTGTTTGTTTGTTTGTCTGCCTGCCTCATTTTTCTCAGTGCGATAACTCAGAAAGTTATGAATGGATTTTGATTAAATTAACACGAGTTCTTGAGTATATAACAAAGAGTATATGACAAAATTTTGGTAATGATCCATTTGTTCGTTCATTCGTTTGTCACTGTTTTTAATTTTATGCTTGTTAGCACAATAACTCAGAAAATAATGAATGGATCTTTATGAAATTTATAGGGGTTGTTGGTAATGTTAAAAGACATAAATGCTTAAATTTTGGTGCAGATCGGTTTGTTCGTTTGTATGTTTGCCCCATGTTTGTCTTAACGTTTGTTAGCAGTATAACTCAAAAAGTTATGAACGGATCTTCAAGAAAATTGCAGAAGCTGTTATTACTATCAATAGGCACAAGTAATTAGATTTTGAAGTTTATACAAGGAAAATTATGGTTTCAGAGCCAATTTGAATTTTTTGCTGCCGTTGCCTCGCTTGGCGGAGATATGCGCTCTCTGAGTGCTCTAGTTCCTCATATTTTCCCCTGGTTTTTGCCACTTCCACTCTTCTTTCACTTCACCCACTTTCTCTCAGCATTTTTTTTTGTTTTTAACGCTTCACCACCTTTGTTCGTCAATTTTGTTTTCTTCTTCATTTTTCAAAAACGTTTTTCCACGTTTTTCACTCAACCACTCTCACCAATCCGTTTCTACTCCTTCCCACCTTACCTTACAGTTTTATCACTTTCATCACTTTTTCCCAATACTTACCTCCATATTTTAATCAGACCACCACTTTTACGCACCTCCCTTCATTTCACAATCATTAATTTCAATAGTTCTATCACTCTTTCACTCACTCCACCTCGCTCTATATATATACCACTTCTACTTTTTCGCTCTTTCGCTCTACCCACGCCCACTTTTTCACTCCACCTCTCTCTCCATTTGACTCTCTTTCTTTCTACCCACGCCCACTTTTCACCCTCTTTTTAACCACACTCACTCCACTTCTCTCTCTCTAACACACTCCCACATTTCACTTTTTCTCTAACTCCTTCTGGTCTTCACTCACTCCACGTGTGTCTTTAACCACTCCCCCGGCCCTCAGGATGAGATAGGCCTAGACGGCGAGCCTATTGAAGACAAGCTGCCTCTGGTTTGTTACTATTTCCTATTATTTCTCTCATGGTATCTAGTGCTGCTAGTTTCGCTAGTTCTTCTCCTAGCGGTAGCTATTTCTTGCACCATTTCCCCCTTTTTTGTCCCGCATGTTCATTTCCCCACCACCTTCCCTTGGTGGGAGAATCCAGTTAATAATTATGATTAGATAGCATTTTAGTATTACCTTGTTATTAGTGTTCTGTATACTTGATCACCGCATGTACAATGCCTGTAACAATTAGACTATTTGATCATTTGCTTTTCATTACATCCATCCTTCAAATAATATTTCACTTGGTGAAATATTTCAATGCGTTACATTTTTTATTTGTGGTTTTAAGATTAAAATGTGCTTTTGTACCTGGAAGTTCTCTTAGCCTTTTATGTATATTGAAAACTATTTCCGATAATTTTCTCCTGGAAAATATTCCAACATTCTTCTTCTGAAAATTTTAATTTTCTTTGTAAACAGAGGAACATTTTGTTTCATGAAAAATTTGACCAGTTTCTTTTCGAAAATATCTACTGTTTAATTTCTGGTATTGATACCGAATTTCACAATTTTCATTCTTTCCGAAAAAAATTAATTAGTTTCTGTTCCAAAAATTCAACAAAAAGTTTATTCTTAAACAAATTCACACGTTTTTTTTTTTTTTGTAAAGTAAAGCGGTTTCCCTTTAGAAAATGCTAACATGCTTTATCAACGTAAATTCCAAATTTTGAATCCGAAAAATTGTCAACCTTTTCAGCCGGCTTATGCTCCCTGTTGTGAATCGATTCTATTTGTTCCATGCATAGACATATTAACCGTATGCTTAAATCCCACTTCCTAAACGCTAAAGGCTTCTCACCACCGCGTTTCTAGTGAGGCCTAGAAGCCTCAATTTATTCCTCATTTTCTAGATAAATTCCCTTGTTACTTGTTATTTCCTCTTTATAACGTGTTTTCCCTATTTCTGAACAACCTAGATTATCATTAAAATTTTCTCTATTCATACTTTTCTTCTTAAATTTGGTAAGTGTTATCTAAAAGATTTTCCTATATAACCTTGCCCTTCTTCTTTTGGGCAACTATTGTATAATAAGTAGAAGATCTTGAACCTTTTAGCTTTCTTAGGCTGTGCAGTTTCGCTACAAGAGCCCGTTACAGCTCGCTATAATGAAGCGACAGCGGTTTCTATACTGGCGACAGCTTCGTGCCTGCCATGTGTGAGTCCAAGGGTTGCCAGCAGCAGTCTGTCCTTTCAGCATCTGTTCAGCTGTTGTCGAGTGTAGTCGCTTTGTGCTGAGCTGCAGATACGGCTTGTTGACCGTTGTTGAGGTCATGTTATGCTGTTGACTGCGTGTATCCTCGAGAACTCTAGTTCTCCGACTTTTTGCCTGTAGGAGTAAGAGCTCCTGTAGCGAACGTGGCGCAGCCTGAGGAAGGGAAGGTGGTAGGGCGCAAGAAGCCCGTCCGGGCTCTTTGGCTAGTGCTATCCCACTAAGACTTGCTTTCTTATAGGTGAGCGTCAAGTGCTCGCCTAGTTTGGGGGTCAGTTTTTAGCGGACTGGGGCCAAATACGGAGAGAGTTTGTCCGCACATTGGTGAAGATGCGGACTGCATACACGAATGAAGCTTTCAATGTATGTTGCTTCTCAATACATATATTTGTTTCTTCATTTACTGAATTGATGCCTTATGCATCTTAAAGGCGCGACAGCAGCAGGCGTAACTATTGTTATTGTTTTCACTTGCTCTGCCTTCGCCAAAAAGTGACTCCCGTATTTTCCGTACGCCAACTTCTTTCTCGTCTCTCTGGCAGCCTGAACGACCTCTAGCATTTTCCTTAATGAATTTGACTTTCATCGTCTTAGTAAATCGAATTGTCTTGGATGTTTTCCTACATCAAGTTGACATTCATTTTTTTCTTAAATTAAATCATCTTCGGGGTTTTCTCACGTACACTTCACTAGCCTATTTCTAGATAATTTAGATGAAGTGTTGGGTCGTGTGTTAATAGAAACATTTTCTAGAAACTGCCGGCCTTCAAAAGAGTGTGCCTGCCCGATTTAGCTTGTTCTAGATACAAATGACAGTACTGTGGCGCTATTGAGATCCTTCAGTAGTGTATTAGATTCGGTAGTTCTGTTTTAAATCAGCATTTTTTCTCTTTTCCCCTTATTAATTACTGCTCTAGATCCCGTGTTGACGCTCTAAAATACCCAATTACTGGTGCAGATCCAGTGTTGCTGCCCTAGATCCCGTATAACTTTTCTAGATCCGGTGTGGATGCTTAGATGCCGTATTGTTGCGCTAGGGTCCCCTAGAGCTATTGTAGATTCCTTTTTGTTTCTCCTGGTCCATATTGGTGCCCAGTATCTGATACGTGCTCTAGATGCCGTATTGGTGCTGTTAATTACTGGATTGGTGCTCTAGAACCTGTATTTTTCTTCTAGATCCCATATTGCTACTCTAGATCCCATATTGCTACTCTAGATCCCATATTGCTGCTCTAGATACCATATTGCTGCTCTAGATACCATATTGCTGCTCTAGATCCCATATTGCTGCTCTAGATCCCATATTGCTGCTCTTACCCCCGAATTGGTTTCCTGAATCTCATTGTTTCTTGAGATTCCATTATAACATAAAACCTGCATATGGGGCTCTAGATCGATCTTGAGTAGACAGTACGCATCTCGTGTTAGTGTTACTGACCCCATATTACTTTTCTAGATTCCGTGTAACTCTTTTTAGCTCCCGTGTAACTCTTGCAGATCCCGTATAACGTTTTTAGAACCTGTGTAACTCTTGTAGATCCCTTATAACTTGTAGATCCCATATTGCGTCTAGATCTTGTTTTTAAATCCCGTCTAACTCTTAGATTTTCGATCTGCGTTTTTGGAGTCCACAGACCGCATAATCTAAATGCTTATTTATCTTGTAAAAATCCACTGATATTTTTGTTCATGTTTATTTTCGTGTGGAATCTACGGATTTTACTTTCCACGTTTAATTTTCTTCTAAACTTACGAGTCTTATTACTGTTTTTATATTATCTTGCGAAATTCTATACATTTTAGTACTTATGCTTAACTATCTTTTAAAAAAAGATACGGTCCTTAGTACTCGGTTAATTAACTACTGTTGAAACCTACAAATTTGGGTTTTCATTTTGATTATCTTGCATAAATCTGCGCATTTTAGTTTCATGTTGATTATCCTGCAAAAAATCTGCTGATTTCAGTTTTTGTGTTTCATCTTGCAAAAAATCTACAGGATTTTAGTTTCGTGTTGAATTAGTATCTCTTGCAATAATCGACGGGTTTTGATTTTCCTGTTTATGTTCCAAATATTTACCCATTTTATTACTCGTGTTTGTCAGCTACATAAATCCACAGATTCTACTACCGATGCTCACCCATTTGTAACAGTCTACGTGCTAAATACCGTGGTATAGTCTATAATAATTCTTTTATTTATATATCTATTCTCTTTTTTGCCTCGACCCCGGTACAGCCTGCCCTGACCGATGTAAGATATATCTATTTTTTTTTTTATTCTATGTCCTCTATGATTTGCTTGTAATCTATGTGCTTTGTTGTCTATGTGCCAACCTGTAGCGCACCGTCTGTATAGCAAATAGATTTTTTTATAATCCTTCAAGAGATTGACTTTTTCAAGTAATTTTTTGTCATTGGGGTGACCCTGAAATTTTCTTGAAATAGTCACCATAAAAATGTTTGTCTATAGTGCTCATTTTCTAGGAAATGGATATTTTCATAGAAAAATTTCTTTTTAAGATAGGGGCTAAAGTTTAGAAATAGAATTCACATTTTCTTTGAAGAAAACATTTACTTGAAGCTAACTACTGAAATTTTAAATATGTTAATATTTCCAGTAAGGATCGAGTCAGCAGAAGTTTCCCTGGACTCCATTACTTATAGGTATCCGAATGTTAGCGCATCAATTTACGTATGCCCATGCCGTGTTACGAGGAGCAGCGCCCCCTGTGGAACCCTAGAGGTTACCCTATCCTTAGCTAGGCCTCGAGACGTCTTTCATTCGTGCCCACTTTGCTTCCTTTCATTTCATGCTCCTACTGGTGATACTTCAGTCTGTTCTTCCTCTTTTTCCCCGAATTACGTTTTTATGCGCGTTGATTATTATTATTATTAAAATTTCACGCTTGAGCTCCCACGGACAGGTAATACAACCCAAATGAAACATCTTGCAACACCGGGAAGCCCAAAACGCTGCTAAAGGAAATCCAGCAAAAAACCATTAACAGCTGACTTGAACGCCTGCAGGCCAATACGACCAAAAACCGATGCTGGCAACAACAAATTCCCCACACAGCCTGTGTGGGGACTCCCTCGTGCATGAGATTCACATTTCTATCGACATCCGCTAATTCTCTTCCCCATCCTCTCTATGAACACCTTTGTATTGACTAAACAAAGAAGGAAAGAAACCATTTATTGTTCTCATAAGGTAGCTACTGTGTCCAAGAAGATCAGGGCGCAGCACCTGAGGTTTTCATGATTAAAACTAACTTAAGAATAATACTAAGCACTAGCATCAGAGAGTTTCTACAAATGCGCTGCATGTTACGCAACAGTGACTGTGACTCACTGTTGCGCAGAGGCTTAATAACACTGCTGCTGCTGCTACTACTACAACCTTATCTTCGATTTCGTTTCGTATCACCAACTTTTATCTTCAAACCCTGAAGTTAACCGTGTAAATAAATGCCTTATTGTTCGTAACCCAACCCTTAGCAAAGTGTTATCCTAAACCCAGCGCGCTGAGCTCTGCACAAACGGGATACAACTGCTTGTGACGTGCTATACAGCTTGAAAACTGTCTTTTCGCTCCGCAGTAACACGGAAAGACGTGCATTTTTGGTCGGTGCTCGTAAGAGCGTGTTGGGTGTGGGGCAACATTTTGCTTCGTGACCTCGCCGTACCTTATTGTTGTCCACCGTCATGTGTTCCTTATGCCGGGGTCACATTGGGCATTTACACTGGCAACTTGATGCAAAGATTCAAGACTCGGACGTCATTCATGCCACGGTATCTATGCTACCGATATTAAATATGTTTCGAAACGGCAAGCTAGCTGCTCATCCTAGCAAGCAGTTTGGCGTAGAAATACATATGTGGTCCCGGCAGCACTAGTCTGAACCCTGGACATTCTCGGTGATGGTAAGTGATGGTGACGTGTACGCGCGGTGCGCGTGTACGTGTCTGGCTGTCTGCAGTCAGTGCAGTGCAGTGACAATTTGACAGTCCACCTTGTGCAAGCTTGGTGTGAGGTTCGCGCTGCTCTCTAAGCAAGCAATATGGCTGCAGACTATGAATGGGACTTTCATATGGCTGCAGACTA